>BMAO01034702.1:0-22721 GCA_019973975.1 Trichonephila clavata
ATTTCATTTCAACTAGTACGATGGGTATTTATCAGGTACAATGGCAATATTAACAGCAATAGGGGTGCAGAACAGACTGAAAATTCTTGATTTGCCAAGTTCAAATTCTATAGCATAGAATTTTTTTTAGAAAAATATGTCTATGGATCGTTCTTATATAACATTGATCAAAGAATTCGTGAGTTAGACCATTGCTGTTTTTAGAACGCGACCCGTTATTTTCCTTTATAGTTCTACGACTTTAATGGACTACGATTTATCATTATCTGAATTAAAATTTCCTTAAATAAACTACATTAACATATCAAAAATACAATCTCAAATTTTAAAATCCAATGATTAATTTTTACTCTTTTTAAAAATAAATCTTCAAAATATATTAAAATAATGAAGAGTGCTTATTTTAAACTTAAATGATCTCATGAAAAAAATTATCTTCGAATTAAATTTATCAAATTTGGAAAAAAAATTATAAAATTTTTATGCAAAAATTAATAATTATTTCTTACAAATATATAAAGCATATAATCTTTTAAGATTCCCTGCATAATACCTGGTTACTGTAATTTTATTATTAATAATTTATTTATTTATTGCTATTTTATTCTTCAAATATACCATCTTCCTATTTAATTTTCCAAATAATTGTAATAAATTGATATTTTCCTTTTTGATCAAGGAACTTTTTGTCAAATCAAATAAAGATAATTGCTCCAAAGAATGTAATAAGTATTAAAAATAGAATTTAGAGTGATTACTTGTGTTTCCTGTTGATTAATTGACAAATAAAACTATATAAAAGAAAAACAAAATTTATAGAGTGTTGAACTCCCACATAGGTAAACCAAAGAATTAAGGTTAATGCAGGATTAAAAGTAATTATGAAAAGAAGTGAGAAGTTTTATATACTCGTATTCAATCCTTCACAAATTGCTCAAGGGGTTTGGCAACAGTATTTCCGCGTTTTTTTTAAGTTTTCCATGTTCAAAAAGCAAAACAAGATTTTTGAGAATCAAAAATATAAGTTATACTTTGTAAAGAATACATATGTATATAAAGAAGTAACACAAATATTTGCAAGAATGGAAAATTGTAGATGTTTTTTGCTTAGAAATACTTATATTTCTTTGTGATTCCAATTCCCGTAAAAAGCCGCGCATTAAGGATATTTTTTATTTGTAATTTGTTCATTTTAAAGCCGGTCAATAAATACGAAAACAGCTCGCTTCTCTAATGTAAATACATAACGTTTATAAATTTGTCAAATAAATGAATAATGGATTCATAATTCTACTTTTGTTTACCTCTTTACAATGACATAAAGGGAAAAAATTCATTTTTTGACCTCCTCTCGATAATCATCATTTACTTAAAATAACATAGAAATTAAACTGTTCCATTCATTAAGTTCTTAAAACGTCATATTTTTTTATTTCATTTCTCAAGAGAATTTTATTTTATATTATAATGTTTTCTTAAGAAAAATTACTAACTTTCAATTTCATAACTGAGTAGAGGCAAATGAGATAAGAAATATAAAATAGTCTTTTCTTAGTTAGAAAGTTATTCCTTCCAACATTGTGAAAGAAATTTTACAGAATTTATTTTTTTAAAAAATTGTTTCGAAATTATAAGAAGAATTAAGAAAATTATTTAAATTAAAGTGTGCCAAAAGTCAGGAAATGAACTTTTTTTAACACAAACTTTTAACCATATTTTGCCAGTAAAAAAAATAACACGTATAAAACTTAGTACGTTGCACCCTGCTCTTTTGAAGTGATAAAAAATATTTATATTATTCTCAAAATTTTCTTAATTTCATTTATGTATAAATTTTTGAATTTTTTTAATAAAAGAACTTTTTTTATGAAAGAATTTAAATACATTTGTCTTCCCATATCTTAAAAATAAATCATATTAATAATGGCTATTTCTTTCACAGATCAAAAGATGTTTCTGAAATATTTTTTGGTAAGAAATGCCTGAAATAGCCCAAAATATTTCGAGCAAATGTAAAAATGAATAAATTTTTAATTCTAGTTATCACTGCAAAAACGACCATTTAAATGTTTTGGGGGTGATTAAAAATCAAATATAAAAAATAATAATAATATAATTTGCTCTTAATAAATCCTTTTATTAGCTTGTAGTTCCCAACACTGTATTTTGGCATAAAATATGATTTTTCTTTCATTTAACGTGACTGACTTCCTTTCGTAATCATGAGTTTGAAAAGGATTGTAAATGAACATTTTTATACATATATTTAGTATCAGTTGGATTAGAATATATGTATACAAAATTTTCAAGATTATTATTACAAGAAAAAATTATTTAAATGCAATTTTTTAGTAAAAATGAAGAAAAAATGACTTATTCTTAAAACATTTTCCCCTTTTACGCAAAATGTATATATAATAATAATATTTTGCCCATATATAGTTAGGACTTCAGTACATGGCCTGTGAACTAACATTTTTGAAAATATAATTTAGAAGAAGATTTATTCAGATATATTTATTCTGATTTATTACATCAGAGTAGAGAATTTTTTTAAAAAAAATACACTCGTTATTATTTTAACTAGCTTTCATGGCCCGGCGTTGCACGGGCTTTTACCGAGGGTATAACTTAATCCCCATGTTAATTTCCTCCTTTTATTCTAACGCCAACACTTTTGTGGGGTTTGACGCGTACGATGTGAGTGCATGACCCTTGAGTGCGTGTTATGGCTTTGTTGCTTAACATTTTCCCTTCTCTTCACAAATTCTCAATCCTAGTACCACTGAAGACCCGCCGTGTAGGGGCCGGATGCACGTAAAATATGTCGAGAGCTCAAACGTCCTCCCGTTGGTATGGTGTGGTAGTTAGGAGAGGTGGGTGCCAGCTCAGGTGTCGTCCGCGTCACTTGACCATGGTTCAGAATTACGCGGACCGTCCCTAAAAGGCCTCGTGTTGCTGAACAGTGGGACGTTAATATTCACTCAACTTTACAAATTCAGCTCTTCCAATATTATTTTCCGAAATTACTTTGATTTCTTTGTTTCTTTCCTCTCCGCTTAGCAAGGCGTTGCACGGCCTTTTACCGAGTGAATAACTTCACCCTCATAGAAATTTTGTGTTTCCCTCAGGCCGATAGCACTTGTGTGGGCGTGCGATGTGAGTGATTTTTTTAACTATGTCATTAAAACTCCCTTTTTCGAAATTTGTTCTTGCGTTGGTGTGGTGTTCTAATTATTAGAGATTTGTGAAAGCGCAGGTGTCGTCCTCGTCACTTGACCATGGTTGAAAATTTCGAGGTCCATCGCCAATAACCCTGGAATAGGCAAACAGTGCGAATTAAAAAATCACTCACTCAGTTTTCAGTTCTTTCGTTGCAATTTTTTGTCCCCGGAAACGAAAATATAGCCTTTTTAAAGATAGTTGTATGTTGAAAAAAGACAGAAAAGTAGAAATTTTTCAAATTTCACTACTATTTTAAATATTGAAGTAAAATTGTGAGGATTTTTTGAAATATTCGACACACGGGAAAAATGTTTCATGCAATTATCTTTATAAAAGAAGAAACTATTAAATGATTGTTTTAAGTATTTTGAGTGTTTTATTAAAATTTGTTTCGAATGCATAACATACTGCCATGGAAATTCACCTTCCTTTATCAAAGTTCCTGGTATGTGTGTGATTCCTTTATATAAACGTCACTACAATTCCCTTTTTCGAAAAAAAAAAATATCTTCCAGATCTTACTAATGTCAAACATGTTTCAGTTCTCTTTCTACTGCATTGTGTTACAGTGGCTTATTTGAGTGTAGATCTATTTTCCCCCTGACTCTCCTCTCAGATGTAAGATTTATCTTCAAGTTTCTATTCATGACATGTCGAAAACAATATTGCTTTAGTAAAAAAATAATAAATTTAAACAATAAAAGAAAACTATTTTGATGCTTGAGTAAAAAAAAGTCATCATTTTTTAATAATAGATAATTTTTAGGAATCTAAAATAATTAAATAATTTTCAGGTTTTCATTAATCAATCAATCGCTACTTACAGTTAGCTTAAAAATGTCTCTAGAACGTACTGATTGGAAGGAAATCCAAACTCTCTTTAAATAACCGGATATTTATTTACAAAACCTATCTTCGCCCCATCTTAACGTATACATGCCCCATTTGGGGATCTGCCAGTAACACACAATTAAATGATATTCAAAGACTTCATAATAAACAGGTACATCCCAAGATCTGTTCTCCACGAAGAACTTTGTGTTGAACCCATCCACACCCTAATAGCGAATGTTTCCTCGACTTTCCATTCTGCAATCATGACAACCCAACGATTAGCTCTCAATCTAACTTCATGAACCAGCCTCACCTCATGTACCGTTTGCCTCATAGCGCAACGAAGATACTACCTGATTTCTCTAAGAATTCCACCCCCCCCCCATGCTGTTAAACGTAACGAAAACCCCCTTTTCGGATTGAAGAACGAAACGCAAAAGCTGTTTTCCGTTTACGGAAACTATGTTCCACCTCCCCCCACCACCTCCTGACCGCCGAAGCTAGTTTTAGCTTAGGCGAACCTATCATTCTCACTTTATTTACTTAGGTATACTGTGTAACTGAAGTAGAAGGTCTAGCTACCGCTAGGCTGGCACTGAGGACAAATATTTATTCCAGGCTCTAGAACGTATTTTTATCCAAAATAATAGGCGATATACCTTTTATTAACAAATAATTAATTTAATAAGGAAATAATAGAAATATTCATTTGATTTTAAAAAATATATTAATTTAAATCCACATTATCTGTAAATAATAATAAAAAAATTCTACAGATAGCTCTTGAAACGTTTGGATGTTTGATTAAACATTTGTAACTGCTAAGAAAAACACTATGTAAAAAACCTAGTTATAAGTACACATTCACTGAAAAAAATCATTCAAAAAGAAAATAATACTATCTGATAAAAACATTAAATTTTTTTAGTTTTTTCCCGGAAACGAAACTGTAGCATTTTTAAAAATAGTTGTATGCTGAAAAAAGAACAGAAAGTATAAATTTTTCAAATTACAAAATTTCACTACTATTTTAATTCTTGAAGTAAAATTGTGAGAATTTTATGAAATATTTGACACGGGGGGGGGGGGAAGTTTCATGCAATTACGCATTATTTTAAAGTAAACTATAAGTTTTATGAAAGAGAACAAAAATTTCGATACTGATAAATATTTTAAATGAATCTCAGAAATGCATTGAATGCATTTTAATTTTAAAAAAATATATTAATTTAAATCCATTATCAATAAATACTAATAAAAAAAATTCTACAGATAGCTCTTGAAACATTTGGATGTTTAATTAAACATATATAAGTGTTAAAAATCCACTTTGGGGGTAAAACCTAGTTATATGCTAACATTCACTGAAAAAAACATTAAAAAAAAAAGAATACTATTTGATAAAAACATTTAATTTTTTTAATTTTAATTTTATAGTTTTTCATTCCACTCTGTGTTAAAATTATTTAAACACGTATCTGCGGAAAAAATTATATTATAAAAAACTAACTTATTAATTATTTTTAATAAAATTGATTAAAAATGCTCATTTAGCAATTAATTGTGACATATAGTTTTCGGCATTTTACTTTTTTAATCACTGTTTCTAAATATCAATGAACTTTTTAAAAATCATTTTCTTTTAAATTCATCGATATTTATAAAATACAAAACTATAACTTATTAATATTTTTACATTAAAATTGATTAAAAATATTCATTTAGCAATTAATTGTGACATTCCGTTTGCTTAAATAATGGCAGCACTGAAAAATTACGTGGGAAAAATAAACAGAAATGAAAGCTTCTTGTTAGGAATTGTTGAAAAAGATAGAAATTACTTTGAATGATTAAAAATCAGAAAAAAACCTTTTTTAAGGCAAAAAAAAAAAAAAAAAAAATGAAAAGTACATTAAAATAACAGAGGATCATGTTAAAATAAGTATTTATCAGTAAAATTAATTTACGTGGGAAAAATAAGCAGAAACGAACAAAATGAAATTCGCTAGATTCGAACCCTAGACATAAGAAAGAATTAAGATACTTCGCGAAAGCGGCGCGTTAGCCAATCACGCCACGCAGGTTAGTGACAGAACAGAAAATAGGCAATAATAATGAATGGTCGGTTCAAATTGAATTTCATTTTTAATTGAGGGGATCCGTAATTTTGAAGCAATTTTTTCAATCTTCGTATATGTTACGGATAATATTACTGTACACACGGAAAAAAGGTTTTGTGAGATTACCTTCATAAATGACGAAGTTATTCAATGTTAAGTAAAAATTAAGACTACTTTTTAAAAATTCTATAAAAAAAAAAGTTTTGGGAATTTTATTTTTTAAATGAATGGATCTAAAAGAGAAAGGCTTGAAGTTAATTAGTGTAGAATATCGATTTAATAACACGAAAAGTAATTCATACCCAACGATTTAGAAATAATTTTCATAAAAACGCATCAGTTTTAACACTATTTTAAAAAATTCGAAAAAAATAGAAAATATCGTTATTTTACAAAAAAAATTATACCGTGTCGTGGCGAAATAAATGATCTTTCCGATTCTGTAATTATTTTTTGTCTAATTTCGACACCGAAAATCGGATGACAATTTTAATATGGTGTAAAACGTAAGATTACCGCTCGGCCGAAACGGAAGGGAAGTTCTGCCAAGTAAGCAACCGGCAGGAGTAAAACAATTAGGCGTTTTAAGGTTTTTAATTAATATCTTTTTAACTAATTACAATATCGGAATATAAATAGGCAATACGGCTTCCCCGGAAAATTCCCGATCTTTTGGTACCTTCCGCGACTTTCTGCGTGGTGCTGTTCGTGAGAAGATAGACGCACATAGATAGATAGATAGATACATACATACATACGTTTGTTTACCTTCGAATTTTAATAGTGTAGAAGATTGATCGTAATTCTGAAAATAATGCGAATTTTTTAAAAAATTCTGTTCAACCCCGGAATAGAGGATTTTGCAATATATAGGCAAAATATTATTACTATCGAAACATTTTTCATAAAAGAAGAATGTTTTGAAAATATCCCATTCTTTCTTCATTTCTGCCAAAAAATTGCATTTAAATAATTTTTTTTTTTACAATCGTAGTCTTAAAACAATCTTATATATACGCCCCCAACTCTTTCTTTTACACGGTAGATACGTTCCTTAGAAAAGAGTGTGAAAAAACATATGCTGCAAATGTTAAATCTGAGGATATGTTCCACAATTTTAAAAAATCGTGTACAATGAAAAATTTATAAATATTTTTGGGGGAAAAAAACGTGTAAAAAAATAATATTAAAATCCATGTTACATATTTATTAAACAAAAACAACTCATTTTTGTTACAAAAAAAAATCAAAATTAACGTACAGTAAAAATTTAATCTATAAATATATACAACATATAAAAATTAGAACTGAAATTATAAATAAAGTACTACCTAACAACTATTCATTGCTACTTGATAACAAGCGTACACATTTTTAAACGCTATCATCAGTTGATGTGTCAGATGTGTCTAGCACAACTATCGGTTTAAATTCAAATGAATGTCTTCTTTTTTTTTTTTATGATGATGATGTTATAAAGTTTTATAAGTGGCTATTTTTTATGTTTTCTCTAGCTATTTTTTATTCTTGATATCCGTAACACAAAACTTATGGTTACGTTATCATACTTGCAATACATTTCAAGACCTCGCGAATTAAATCAGCTGTCAATAGCTGAATTTTATATATATATAAGTTCGACTTCATCGTTATCGACTTCTTTACTACCATAAACTTTCATAAATTCTATCAAATCATCCTCACCCAAAGAGCATAAATCCCCAATTTTTTTAAAAATTCATGGTAAAAAAAATGTTAAATTCGTATACCGTGTAATTTCAAAATCGTGTAAAAAAAAGTTGTATGTATATTCTATTCAGGCTACACTAAATATCAAAAAAATTATTTATTTAAAGGTTTTTCAAAAGCTGGGTTCACCTTAAGGCAAAAAAAAAAATCTAATCTGAGAGCTTTGTCGATTTATTTACAAAAGCAAATTAATAATTCTTTAACTATGTATCTGAGTAAGCTCAATTATTTTCAATATTTATTTAAATTTCAAACTGATATAAATTTGATTTGTTCACTTAAATTTTTTAAAAAGTGAAGTTTTTTTATAATTTTTTTCAGAAAACCTAAGTAAATGTAAAGAAAATAATTCCAACATACCTGTTTTGAAAATAAGCAGTATTAATTCCAAAATTTAGTTGGTTTCAAATTCAAGAACCATTCCTTTTCGTATATAAATTACCGAAAGGAAAAAAATATTTCTATTCTAAAAAGAACTTATCTTCAAAAATTACAATATATCTTTCGAAGAAATATCGTCTGCGAAAAACTTGCAGAGAAGCAACCATCCAAACACCTCGCACCTGAGCACGCGGTTTCTTTTTCCAGGGTCACCAAACAAACAACTCCTTTAGCATACCAAACGATATTCGAAACAATGAATGAAACGTAAAAGAAAAATTTGTTGGTCACATGACATTTCTGGAGGGGATTTTGAAACCTCATTGAGGGTCTATCATGGCCTGAAAAATCAACCTCATTTGGTCTTCTATCCCAAATTCGGCTTGAGCAAAAAGACATAAGAGAATTAATTTTCCGAAAGCGAAGAAGCATTCTGGCGATCTTTTGGTGAAGGAAACCAGAGGTGGGGCGGGGCAAGGCGGTCGAGCAAGAAGGTTGTTTGCCCCAGGCAAGCGTGAAATACTAGAATGATTCTAGGCATGTCACTTTTTCTAGCACAGTTTGCGCTCCGCTTTAAATATTTGTTCTATTCAGTTAAGAGAGCAATATTCGAATTGTTCAGATGGATCAGAGAGTGGGAGATGTTTTAATCAATTAATTGTTTGAAAATACAAACGTTTTAAATAAAATTTAAGCGGGAACCTTTCATTGAAAAATTAACCATAGAAAGAAATAAAAGCTTTTTAATTAAAAAATGATATCATGTTATTCTTTTAAAATGAAAAAGACGAGTTCGTTTTTGTTTCCTTATACAATAAAGCACTTATTTTAGACTAAAAAAGTGTTTACCCTTCTTCCATTTCTGTAAAGGTATACCTAAATTCTTTTTTTACATATTTTTAAAAGAAAGAATACAATTCAAAGTATAAGGCATTTTTTCATTTTGATGAATTATTTTATTAAAGAATCAAAAAAAATTACTATTTAAGATATAATGCAGGAAAAATTCCGAAAAATTTAATAACTTTTTTACTAAAAAGACTATTTCGTTTCGTTTAATGTCTGAATGAAATTGAAACACCTACATCAGCTTAAAAATACGTTCACTAAATATAAATTTCTGATACCTTAAAATTTAAAATGAAAATTCGGAGTCTTTTTTAAGGTAATTTGATGTGTCCTATATTCACCAGATAATTGGGACGAATGATCAAACACTTTGGTGTACCTTAAAAAAACAATGCAATATGTTTTCCTTTTAAACTTCAAAAACGTGATTTGGAAAAGAAGACCTAGTTCGAAGTCTTAATTTAATTATGATAATTTTGTACCAGAATATTTCATGATTGTTACATCATCTTATGCTCTTATTTTGACTTACTCTTTAGTACTGCTCAAAACAAAAAGAACACTATAATTTTTTTCTTCATTTTGATAAATGCAAAAAACGTGATTTTTTTAAATCTCATTCTCAGCCGAAAAAAATTAATTTCCAATTACAATAAGTAGAACGTCCTCAATAATAAATAGCAAACTAATTAATAAATAGACTTAGGACTACGGTTGCAGAGTTAAGCTCTATTCTAAAGCGCTAACCTTCCCCCTTATTTGCTTATACTATTAGGCTAAAATAAGAAGACAAAATACTGTTTGAAATTTTTTTGTAAGCCCTATGAACAATTTCTAAAAACATAATACGGTCAGTGGCGTACACAGACTTCTCCTTTTGGGGGTTACATTCTAAATAACACATAGAAGAAAACGCCCAGGGCAAATCTCTGTGGTATAAAATTACAAATCTATTGGTCAGTGGGTGATTGAACCCCCGATCTCCCCTTTGTGTTTTCTACTGCCCATGGTCCCGTCCTTAAAAGGTCTTTTTCCGGCTGCACGGATGTTGGAGATTTCATATTTTACATGATAAAAAATATTCACGATACCCTCGTAAAATATCATGCGGAAAAATAAAAAATTTATCACTACCTCGGAGATGTTATGTATCACCTCTCATGCAGAGGCGGATTAAGTGGGTGGCGGACCTGGTGGCTGCCAGGGGTCCCAAGTGTCAGAAGGGGCCCCAAGCTTGATGGATTCCATTTATAAATTCAACGTGCAACAAAAAGATGAACCGGTATTGCACCCCGATGATTTACACGTATTTTAGTCGAGTAGCAGCTCTAACAATCTTTTCCCCGTATATCTGTATTGTTGCAATCTGTCCAAATTTTTCACATGCATTTTTTTTTTTTTTTGCCCAAATTTTATCTTGAACAAATGAATACTATTAAAATCAAACAAGTTTATTTTCAGTTCTTAGCCGAGCTTAATTACTCTCGGGTACAATTTACACTGATGGCGAAAAAATCCCAATACCAAGGAAAAAATTTTGTGGACTAATGAAACTTCGGTAATAAAAAGCGGCTACCTATACAAATTTATAGGTAACATATTAAATTGATTAACGTTTCAAGATCACAGGTTAATGTAAACGCGAGTAGAGCTATTTCAAATGTGAAATGATGATACAATAAAAACCGGTGTAACCGTCACAATTTTAAATGCAAGCATGCAAACGTTCATGTCATGTGTCGTACTAGTACCGGAGATCAGTTTGTGGAATGAAATTGCATGCCTGTTGCTTTTGGTCCGAAAATATAAGGTTGTTTAATTCTGGTTGTGGATGAAGCTGACATTGATGTCCAATGATGTCCCATTCGTGCTCAATTGGAGAAAGACCTGGTGATCCAGCAGGCCAATGTGTAATTGACTGTTGCTGTCAACGATTGTTGGATTACAACAGGGATGAGGGAGAACGTTATCCTGGGGAATGATCTCCGACTAGAAATTTATCGAGTTGCAAGAGAAATCCTAATGTAAAAATACTTTTGAAAATATTTTTAACAATACCGTAATTGAATCCATCAGGTGAAACTTTTTCAGTTTTAAAACGTGTTAAAAATAATTTAAGAAGTACTATGGGAGAAAAGACAAATTGAGCAACATGGTCATATTATATACAGAATAAAATGTTTTAAGACAAAATAGGTATGGCAAAAATAATTGATGAATTTGCCAAAGAGAAATCAAGTTGTATAGCTAAACTGTAAGCTCTTCAGTAAGGGTTTTAATTTTTTTATATACTGTTAAGATTTTTCTTTATCCGTTGAGTCTTATTATTATCAGTTCATTTTTGAGAATTTAAAGTAAGCGACTCTCTTTTCACTATTTTAGTTTTTCGACTCTTGAGCCCATGGGCCTCAAACCTTTTACCACCAGAGGCCTCCAACTACCTTAATCCGCCTCTGCTCTCATGTATCGACTGTAATGTGCTCCATTCAAAGTCACTTAAATCTTGATAATCTGCCACAGTAGTATCATGATCCGATTTAATAATAGCTTTGCCCGACACCTGTTTTCTTATGTAGGTTCTGACAACCCTATCACGTTATACTGTATAATTGAATTGCTCCGTAATTTGCATACGCATGATTGTACCCAGTTTTCTGCCTCTTTTTTGTACATAACTACTAAAACTTGGAGTAATCAAGTATATGTACTTGAAGTTATTTTCTGACGAACCGTTGAACGCAGAAACGTGTTGAAAATACCACAAAAATGCTAAATAATCCATCTGACTGTTTAAATCCAAGTTGACTATTTTTAACCGAAATTATAATGAGTTAAAAAGCTA
Source organism: Trichonephila clavata (assembly GCA_019973975.1). Classification (NCBI taxonomy): domain Eukaryota; kingdom Metazoa; phylum Arthropoda; class Arachnida; order Araneae; family Nephilidae; genus Trichonephila; species Trichonephila clavata. Next base: position 12,001 of record BMAO01034702.1, read on the forward strand.
TTAATTGATTTCTTAAAGAATGATTGATTTTTCCCTCTAATGCCATCTATCATCATCTATAAGAAATTTTAAAAACTAAGCTAAAATATTTTTAATAAAACTATTAGTGCGTGATGTTACGTTGTCTAAGCTGCTTCTGACCCGGGAACTTGAACTGCTTGATGTATATAAGTAGAATACTTTCTGTTTGTTAACTTAACTTGTATTTTGCCCAGAGTTATGTAACAACTTTCCACTTCCTCTTTTATTCTGTAAAATTATTACATGCATTTTCGCTTTCTCTCAATCAATATTTTTTTTAACTTTTTATCTTATGATAAAACATTAAATAAAACCGTCTTAACAAATGCCGAATTTACTGGGGGCTTTTCGGATGATATTTGTTTCTGTTCTTTCTGTAAAATTATGTCCTGAAAGATATAAGATTTTAAGCAAAGTAGGTTACTTTTGATTGGGGGTATTAATATGTTCATTGATTTGAAAATTTTTAAGCATTTCTTCCTCCTCGAGTTAAAAGTGAAAGGGTTTTAAAACTTTCAAAATTACAAGAATTATTTTTTGCTCTGTTTATTCTTTTACCTTTTCCGAAGCCTAAAAGAAATAGAGGAGTTACAGGTGACAGAAGGCAATTAAAAAGCGTTAAAAAATGCAATCGGAAACTAAAAAAGAAATAAACTGTCATTGTTAGCCATGGCACATCGTAGCCTAGGCGGAGAAAGGAGAAGGCGGAAGAGTAGGAAAGAAATAGAACAAATGTGTGAATAGCCGATTATCAGCTATGACATAGCATGTAAGCGAACACCGTCTGAGTATTGCTGAAGGATCATATGTAAAATCTTTATGCAATAATGGATATAAGAAAAGAAAGCCGCTCCATTCAATGGAAACAGAAGATTACCAAATATAACTGAAAATAAATAAAAGTAACAAGTGAAATTTTTAAAAATACTAAATTTAAATCCAGACTCGAAAGTGTCTTAGCGTAGACTACAATGTAAATGAAGCGCAATGACATTCTTTTCGACGATTAGATTCTAAAAATATAGCATATCGATAAACTAGAAAATGAATTTCACTTTATTCCACAATCTATCAGCACAAACACATCGGGAATCAAGTGCGTGTACTGAAAGGTGTAGAATTGATACAGCAGAATAAAATTATACTAAATGATGCAATAAAAAAATAGGAATGAGCCTCGTAATATCTAATCAAGACCTAAATTCCAGAGGCCTCCTGACCGCATTTTTGAAGGGAGAAAAATTTATCCAAATCCAGTGACATTCCGTGTGTATTGACGATAGCAGATTCATCCTCAGAAGAGTTAGGGAGGGGGGAGCATGCAATAGCAATCATTAAATAGAAACAAATTTAGAATAGTCACTTTTTAATGCAATTTTTTATTTCTTAAAAAGTATGTAATGTTCATGAAGCTTATATTGAAATAATTTTTGAAAAAGTAGTTGATATAACATTCGAATCTCCCTGGTAATCATAAAATTATAATTCAAACATCATTATACAATAGATTAATCAATAGCATTGAATAACTCACTATAGCAAAACGCCGCGTAGTGAACAAATTTATAAAAGAAGCAATAAGCTATTATATATAGATAGATAGTATACTTTAAATGCCATATATGTATTAAATAAATATGAACTTCAAGTTTGGCATACTTTTTTTTATCATAACTGAAAGTCTTACATAGCCTTAAAATACGATATTTCTAATTCAAGAGTCTTTTTACAAGGAGAAGCTTGCATTTATTTGGTACACTTTGCAACACAAAAAGCGACATATCAAGAAGTATTCCAAATGGGACAAATATTGGTAGATGTGACGTTCATATATTGAAAACGAAAATTATAGGAGTTGAATGTTTAATTCAAGAAATACAGCTGCAAGAGAGAAAAAAAGGTGTTGGTTCATCTTTGCCTACATGTGCAAGTAGAGGACATTGAGTCAATGTGCTTCTTCGCAATGCCACTTCTTTGGCAAATGTGCTCTTACGGGATTGCTTGACTTAGCAAGTTACAACTGGTGAATAAAATCGACACAAAATCTCGGAAGAGTCAGAGGTACCTGCTTCTCAAAGCCCAAACATGCTCGATTGAGGAGGGACCTAGCGATTGTGCCGGCAGAGAAGTGTTGGTGAAACACGAAGGTATGAAGTAGGAAGGTGCTAAGCGTGCTAATCCGGGAATTTTCCTTGTTCAAGTGTAAGCCCAAGGATTCGTGAAAGAAAAGACAACGAACGATATACTATTGTGCTCTATCGAGTTTCAACCAAAGGGCCATTCAACCTGTCAAATGAAATGGCACCCTGTACTGTAACTCCTAATTTTCGAGCCGTGAAGCGGCCAGCAGTCAGGTGAGTATCCTATCGCAATCCTGGAAGTCACAGAACAAGTTTTGCTGGTCCTTGGAGCTTAATTCGAAGCAAGATTCATCGCTTAAAATAATTTTATTCAGGTTCAAATGACTCCATGTCAGTACCACTGCAAACATGTCTAATCTTGTACAACCAGGGGCGGTCCTAGGGCCGGAGAAGACGGACCCCTATCCGAGGCGGCATTTGGACCAAATTTAAAAAAAAAAAATGTCACGAAAAACTTGTATGAAAATATAACCTGAAAAATTATTATTTATACTTTGGAAACACTGAATATAATTATTTTATTTTAGATTGAATTGAAATGCCGACGAGTTCTTGAGAAAAATTTGTAACGAGAATAGTGGTTCTCTCTGTATGTTCACAATGTTGCCTTTCTTTAATGTTGAACCTTGAAGAGTTTGAGGCAGGAGTATATGTTAAATAATGAGAAATTTTGTGTATGATTTTACACTACTTTCTCCCCATTCCGGAGTGGGGTCACAACGGACATTCCTTCCTCCCATAGCTTGTCCGATATCAGTTAACCAAAAGGAGACAGGAGCATGAAAGTTTTTGGAGGTTAGAAAGCCACATGAGATGTTTATTTTCGAGTGTAATTATTACACGTTTGTGATTCTTTGCATCCGCAGATTTTTTTTCAAAGAAATTGACAATTCCTTCCCTTGCATTTTACTCTTTTGAAATAGTAACAGGCAGGGTGGCGTAGTTGGTTTGTCACTGGCCTTCTGCACCTAAAGTTGCGGGTTCGACACCGGCCCAAGTCGATGGATTTTCATGATGCAGAAAATCTACAGCGTCCATTTCGTATGATTATGCGGCATGTAAAATATCCCTTGAGTGTATGTTTGGCTTGGATGCTCTAGGCAAAATTAAATTCCTACGTTCAAATTTCCTACCGGCAGAGATCAAGTGCCTACCTCTGGAGAGGAAACTGGACGGCAAAATAACTTGCGGCAATTGGTAAACCACCTATATGGGGCTGCACTAAAATGTGCTACCAGCTCCTGGGGAATGTACTAGGTCTGAAAAGGTAGAAACACCAATCCGCAGCCCCATTAGAGAAAAAAAATAGTAATAGGTAATTATGTCTTTAATTTCGAATTATTTTTTATTTTAATACTTAGAATAATATACAAATACAGTAGTACCTCCTGTAAGATACATCTTCGAGAATAATCCTTAATTATGTAGGCACAGAATTATTTAAATAGGAACTTCATGTATTACCTCTCATTGACAGAACATTCTGTTTAAGTGACGCTGAAAAAAATTTCAAAAATAGAAGAGAAATAAATAAAAATATTATTTGTTAATAGCTTTTTAGGTTCCAAAGACAAGCTTGTGTTTCTCTTTAAATAAATCAAATATATTAATGATATCAATATATTTAATTAGTTATAATTAATAAGTTAATTAATCAATGTAACTTCAAAAAACAGACAAAAGTTAGACAAAAAAAAAAGTGTAAAACTGATTTGTTCTGCGTTTTGATATATAGACAAAATTGAACATATAATAAAGCGATTGCACCTCATGCGTGGAGGGAGGGATTTCCTTTGGATTTACATTAACAAAAATAGAAATTCCAGTTTAAACGGACAAAATGCATAGGCTTTCAAAAAAATCCGTGCAACTAACTTTTTTCAATTAAATTCTCTAAGTAGAAAATTATATTGCTCATTTCAAACATTTATACCATAACTAAATTTTTTCAATTAAAAATTTTCATTTTCCACTAATTTCAAATTTTTTAAAAGTTACCTGCGACTAGGTAGTAATTTATACAATTTTTACTTAAAGCTTTATGACACAACCTAAATTTCTAATTATATCACATTTTAGTATTAAAGGGAAAATACATAGTGCTTCATCTGTGATTGGTGTATCTCATTAGGTTGATTAGTTTAAATTTCTGTCATTATTAAAAGCTTTTATTTAACTTACAATGTATGTATGTATGTATGTATGTATGTATGTATGTATGTATGTATGTATGTATGTAATTTGTTCGGGTGGAATCTTGCAACTCAATTTTGAAGCTCATATCTTCCTCCCATTGAGCTGAAATTTTGTATACACGTTTAGTTTGGATGACAATGCATGTTTTGACCATTTATATTCCGATATTGCAATTAATTAAAGAAATATTAATTAAAAACTTTTAACTAGTTTGGGGCGCCAACTTGGATATATCTGCATTGTTGTAATAATTTTATTGTTACAACAATGACAAAAGTTGGCGTCGAAAATCGGTTTTCAGCCAAACTGGAATTTCATAACGTTGCGCTATTGACAGTATTACTTAGCTTTGTCTAAAAAATAATTACATTTCTACAACGTAAAAACAATTTAATTTCTACAACGTATGCAATTTTTTTACAAATTTCTGTCTATTTCCTTGGATTTAAATTCAAGACAAAAAAGTAGAGCTATTTTTCAAGTAGATTGGTACATTGTATAACTTTCTCAACGCTGCCAAGTTAAACTGAGATGGAGTATTGAAGAAATTCTTTAAATAATTTATCTAACTTTAATCTATGAAACTCAAGACAAAAAATAACTACAGAATCGGAAAGATCATTTTTTTAATATATCTTACCCATCAAAAAGGAATCCGCTAGGAAAACAATAAGAGAAAAATATTATCTAGAAATGCAATATATTTTCGATTAAAAAAATTTTTACAATAAAATGAAGTAATTTTTTAAAGAAATTTTCTAATTTTAAGCCTACGAGTAATTTAAATATACCTCATTTTATCACCAGTAATCTAAACACACACTTACGACATGTGTCCTTAAATTTAATTACAAATAGAATCTATTAATTTTATTTGAATTTAATTATTGATTTTTTCAAAATCAAGTTTCTAAAGATGATCTGAGCAATTAAAAAAAATAGATTCTTACGTAAAAGATATTCAATGTCCAGCAAAAAATTATCATTATTTGATAAAACTTTCTTTTTTGATTACAAAATGCGTTTTTAGTCTTAAGCATTTTATTGATTAATACAAATATTTAAATGCCTTTTGAAGTTTTTAATAAACAATTAAAATTTTCTTCTAATATGTTAGAGAAATACATCCCTTATCTTCAAAATATTTCAAATAAATGATATATTCTTTAAGTTTTTCAAAAATAGTCAAAATTTTAATTAAACATTTAATAACTTTGACATTGATGAAGATAATCTCACTAAACCTTTTTTTTTCGTGTGTAGAACAATGTTAGCCAAAATCTGCATGAAGATTGAAAAAATTGCTTAAAAATTACGGATTTAAAAAAATTGTGTTTTTAGTCTAATACCATTTTGCGAGAATTCATTCAGCTAAACCAGGGGTGGCGAACCAGTGTTCAATGAGTTGAACAGGTTGAGAAACCTGTCCAGTGATAACTAAAAAGTAAAAAATAAATTAAATGTAAAAAAAACTTTTTTAAGAACAAGCTTTTATTTAAACGCGCTAAAAAGAATAAAATAAACTTTTCCTTTAAAATTTTTTTTACTATCAACTTATAACGTCATTACACAATTTATCTACACTATTAATATTCGAAGGTAAACAAACGTATCTATCTATGTGCGTCTATCTTCTCACGAACAGCACCACGCAGAAAGTCGCGGAAGGTAGCAAAAGATCGGGAATTTTCCGGGGAAGCCGTATTGCCTATTTATATTCCGATATTGTAATTAGTTAAAAAGATATTAATTAAAAACCTTAAAACGCCTAATTGTTTTACGCCTGCCGGTTGTTTACGTGGCGGAACTTCCCTTCCGTTTCCGCCGAGCGGTAATCTTACGTTTTCCACCATATTAAAATTGTCATCTAATTTTCGGTGTCGAAATTAGACAAAAAATAATTACAGAATCGGAAAGATCATTTATTTCGCCACGACACGGTATAATTTTTTTTGTTAAATAACGATATTTTCAATTTTTTTCGAATTTTTTAAAATAGTGTTAAAACTGATGCATTTTTATGAAAATTATTTCTAAATCGTTGGGTATGAATTACTTTTCGTGTTATTAAATCGATATTCTACACTAACTAACTTCAAGCGTTTCTCTTTTAGATCCATTCATTTAAAAAATAAAATTCCCAAAACTTTTTTTTTAAAGAATTTTTAAAAAGTAGTCTTAATTTTTACTTCACATTGAATAACTTCGTCATTTATGAAGATGATCTCACAAAATCTTTTTTCCGTGTGTACAGTAATATTATTCATAACATATACGAAGATTGAAAAAATTGCTTCAAAATTACGGATTTAAAAAAAAATAATTGTGATTTTCGTAAACTTATGTTTTTCTGAGAAATAAATTAAAAAGTAGTAATTTGTACATTTTTTATTTCAAAGTACGTAATTTTTGCAAATAGTTGGTGATGTTTGAGAGCATTAACGTAAAAATTATGCCCTTAAAATGAAGGTAATGATTTTTAAAATAATTCAAATATGCGATTTTACATGCCAAACATTGGCGTCGAAAATTAGCTTTGCGCCAAAGACTTCAGACCTGTTTCGCCTTCGACCGCTCTAACTCAAGGGTTACACTAAAAAAATTCTGCCTTAAACAGGGGGAAATCAGTAACTTTGGCGAGTAAAAAAAAAATGCGAGTGAAAGATGTATTTTATTAACTATATATGTCAGATTAAGATGATAAAATGCATTCAATGCATTTCTGAGATTCATTTAAAATATTTATCAGTATCGAAATTTTTGTTCTCTTTCATAAAACTTATAGTTTACTTTAAAATAATGCCTAATGTATATTTCTTTTTTTGAGATATAATTTCATAATAAAATCGAAGTATTTGCCCATTTCGAATTTTTTTTTGGAAATAGTCAGTTAAATAGGTATAAATTCCTTAGAAAAAAAAGCTATGTTTGTATTATATATTCTTTATTATTAATTGCTTTTTTTTAAAAATATCAAAAATCAATAAATTTTTTGCAATACATTTAAATGTAATCTTCAATCGAAATCTTTCAATCGTTATGTGAATATCCTATGGATCCCCTCAATTAAAAATTAAATTCAATTTGAACCGACCATTCATTATTATTGCCTATTTTCTGTTCTGCTACTAATCTGCGTGGCGTGGTTGGCTAACGCGCCGCTTGCGCAAAGTATCTTAATTCTTTCTTATGTCTGGGTTCGAATCTAGCGAATTTCATTTTGTTCGTTTCTGCTTATTTTTCCCACGTAAATTAATTTTACTGATAAATACTTATTTTAACATGATCCTCTGTTATTTTAATGTACTTTTCATTTTTTTTTTTTTTTTGCCTTAAAAAAGGTTTTTTTCTGATTTTTAATCATTTAAAGTAATTTCTATCTTTTTCAGCAATTCCTAACAAGAAGCTTTCATTTCTGTTTATTTTTCCCACGTAAATTTTCAGTGCTGCCATTATTTAAGCAAACGGAATGTCACAATTAATTGCTAAATGAATATTTTTAATCAATTTTAATGTAAAAATATTAATAAGTTATAGTTTTGTATTTTATAAATATCGATGAATTTAAAAGAAAATGATTTTTAAAAAGTTCATTGATATTTAGAAACAGTGATTAAAAAAGTAAAATGCCGAAAACTATATGTCACAATTAATTGCTAAATGAGCATTTTTAATCAATTTTATTAAAAATAATTAATAAGTTAGTTTTGTATAATATAATTTTTTCCGCAGATACGTGTTTAAATAATTTTAACACAGAGTGGAATGAAAAACTATAAAATTAAAATTAAAAAAATTAAATGTTTTTATCAATTAGTATTCTTATTTTTTTAATGTTTTTTTCAGTGAATGTTAGCATATAACTAGGTTTTCCCCCAAAAGTGGATTTTTAACACTTATATATGTTTAATTAAACATCTCCAAATGTTTCAAGAGCTATCTGTAGAATTTTTTTTATTAGTATTTATTGATAATGGATTTAAATTAATATATTTTTTTTAAAATTAAAATGCATTCAATGCATTTCTGAGATTCATTTAAAATATTTATCAGTATCGAAATTTTTGTTCTCTTTCATAAAACTTATAGTTTACTTTAAAATAATGCGTAATTGCATGAAACTTTTTTCCCCCCGTGTCAAATATTTCATAAAATTCTCACAATTTTACTTCAAGAATTAAAATAGTAGTGAAATTTTGTAATTTGAAAAATTTATACTTTCTGTTCTTTTTTCAGCATACAACTATTTTTAAAAATGCTACAGTTTCGTTTCCGGGAAAAAACTAAAAAAATTAAATGTTTTTATCAGATAGTATTATTTTCTTTTTGAATGATTTTTTTCAGTGAATGTGTACTTATAACTAGGTTTTTTACATAGTGTTTTTCTTAGCAGTTACATATGTTTAATCAAACATCCCAAACGTTTCAAGAGCTATCTGTAGAATTTTTTTATTATTATTTATAGATAATGTGGATTTAAATTAATATATTTTTTAAAATCAAATGAATATTTCTATTATTTCCTTATTAAATTAATTATTTGTTAATAAAAGGTATAACGCCTATTATTTTGGATAAAAATACGTTCTAGAGCCTGGAATAAATATTTGTCCTCAGTGCCAGCCTAGCGGTAGCTAGGCTTCTACTTCAGTTACACAGTATACCTAAGAAAGGGAGTAAATAAAGTGAGAATGATAGGTTCGCCTAAGCTAAAACTAGCTTCGGTGGTCAGGAGGTGGTGGTGGTGGGAGGTGGAACATAGTTTCCGTAAACGGAAAACAGCTTTTTCGTTTCGTTCTTCAATCCGAAAAGGGGGTTTTCGTTACGTTTAACAGCATGGGGGGGGGGAATTCTTAGAAATCAGGTAGTATCTTCGTTGCGCTATGAGGCAAACGGTACATGAGGTGAGGCTGGTTCATGAAGTTAGATTGAGAGCTAATCGTTGGGTTGTCATGATTGCAAAATGGAAAGTTGCAGAATGGAAAGTTGAGGAAAGATTCGCTATTAGGGTGTGGATGGGTTCAACACAAAGTTCTTCGTGGAGAACAGATCTTGGGATGTACCTGTTTATTATGAAGTCTTTGAAAATCATTTAATTGTGTGTTACTGGCAGATCCCCAAATGGGGCATGTATACGTTAAGATGGGGCGAAGATAGGTTTTGTAAATAAATATCCGGTTATTTAAAGAGAGTTTGGATTTCCTTCCAATCAGTACGTTCTAGAGAGACATTTTTAAGCTAACTGTAAGTAGCGATTGATTGATTAATGAAAACCTAAAAATTATTTTATTATTTTAGATTCCTAAAAAATTATCTATTATTAAAAAATGATGACTTTTTTTTAACTCAAGCATCAAAATAGTTTTCTTTTATTGTCTAAATTTATTATTTTTTTACTAAAGCAATATTGTTTTCGACATGTCATGAACAGAAACTTGAAGATAAATCTTATATCTGAGGGGAGAGTCAGGGGGAAAATAGTTCTACACTCAAATAAGCCACTGTAACACAATGCAGTAGAAAGAGAACTGAAGCATCTTTGACATTAGTAAGATCTGGAAGATATTTTTTTTTTCGAAAAAGGGAATTGTAGTGACGTTTATATAAAGGAATCGCACACATACCAGGAACTTTGATAAAGGAAGGTGAATTTCCATGGCAGTATGTTATGCATTCGAAACAAATTTTAATAAAACACTCAAAATACTTAAAACAATCATTTAATAATTTCTTCTTTTATAAAGATAATTGCATGAAACATTTTTCCCGGGTGTCGAATATTTCAAAAAATCCTCACAATTTTACTTCAATATTTAAAATAGTAGTGAAATTTGAAAAATTTCTACTTTTCTGTCTTTTTTCAACATACAACTATCTTTAAAAAGGCTACATTTTCGTTTCCGGGGACTAAAAAATTGCAACGAAAGAACTGAAAACTGAGTGAGTGATTTTTTAATTCGCACTGTTCGCCTATTCGAGGGTTATTGGCGATGGACCTCTAAATTTTAAACCATGGTCAAGTGACGAGGACGACACCTGCGCTTTCACCCATCTCTAATAATTAGAATTTCACACCAACGCAAGAACAAATTTCGAAAAAGGGAGTTTTAATGACATAGATAAAGAAATCACTCACATCGCGCACATAAGAGCTATCGGCCTGAGGGAAACACGAAATTTGCATGGGGATGAAGTTATTCACTCGGTAAAAGCCCGTGCAACGCCGGGCTAAGCGGAGAGGAAAGAAACAAAGAAATCAAAGTAATTTCGAAAAATAATATTGGAAGTGTTGAATTTGTGAAGAGAAGGGAAAATGTTAAGCGACAAAGCCATGACACGCACTCACGGGTCATGCACTCACAT
>BMAO01034703.1:0-73604 GCA_019973975.1 Trichonephila clavata
CCTTTTATATCTCTTTCGAACTCGCTAAACCCGAAACTATCTTGTTTGCATAAGTCACACTTTTAGCTCTCAGCGGGGATTGGTTAAAATAAATACAATTTAAAAGAATTTGAGAGAAGGTTAGTGAAACGCGTAAGCACCCGTCACAAGCTTGCACTACAATAAAGGAGTATCCTGTAAATAATTTTATAAAATAATTCAATTAAGTGCATTTAAAATAAATTTTGAGCGATTTTTTTTGTCTGAGACAATTACATTTTAATAAAATTGTTAAAAGAATGTTTATTGTCTTTTAAATTTTTTAAACTTTTCAATAAGTCTCCACGTGCCACTGTTACAACTCCGCCATGCTGCGTGTTGCCTACCTTCTTTCTAAATCCATTTTTTAAAAAAAGAGCGAAGCTATTATTTTTATTATATAGTATATCCTTTTTGATGGTACAGCAGCGTTTCTCAAACTGTGGGGCGAGTCCCCCTAGGAGGCGTGAAAACCCTATTGGGGGCGAGCATATCGAAAAGTCAAAAATAAAGGATTAAAAAATTACAAAATTACTGAAAGGAAGCAAAACAAAATGTACATTCGAACATAACAAAAAAAAAATACTCCTTTACACTAATATAATATACTTATAAAGCATCAGTACTGCACAATGTATTTGATAATTAACCACTCACTATATATAAGTTAAGAATAAGTTTAGTCATTTCAAATGATTCGCATAGGTATGTTATATACAAAATTTAAATATTTATATAATAATAATTTGTACGGTTATGATTAAAATCGCATTGTATCTCTTAACGTCAAAGTGCATTATTATTGCATTATAAGGGGGGGGGGCGCGATGAAAGTTATGATTGAAAATTGGGTCGCAAACATTGAAAGTTTGAGAAGCACTGTGATACAGTCATTCAACCAAAATAGATTTTCGTACCTGCAAATACTGAAAGTTTTGCATTTTGCGGTAGTGAAAAGGTTAAAGAGTATTTCGGTTTCGCGAGAAGATCAGCTATTGGTGAGAGAAGAGAATGTTCGGAAATAAAATACGAAAAGCTCCTCTCCCAGTGGCAAATACATTCCGCCTCGTGTGCTCTGTGACTTTTATCTATTTTGACCTTGGCATATCTATTTCTTTAGACAAGAGAAATGTCTTAAAGAAGTAAATATTTCCTTTTCATTTTTTACAGGGCGTTTTAAACAAAAGGTGGGAAACTATGAAAATTCGTTGATATTGTTTCATTTCGTATCTACTTACCGAGAGAATTCATTACACCAATTACTGATAATTTGATTTTTCATTACAATTAAAAATAACTGAAAAATTTCTTATCCCTTTTTATGGAAACGAATAATTGTGTTTTCAAAACAGAGTAGAGAGCGAGTGCCATCCTAGACACTTTTAATCACTGGTTGTTAATGATAATAAGTGTAAAAAGCTTCACCTCTGAATGGTAAAAGTAATATATGGCTCAAATAGCTGTTAATTATTGATTTACATAATAAGCTTTTACCCATCAAGACAAAAAAGAAAGTCATCCGTATTTTTATTATAAGTCAAGTCACTATTATTTTTTTGCATAATATAGCAATATTTTCTTCAAAAAATTTTATTCTCTGATGAGAAAAAATTAGGTTGTTTCCATTTTCAGAAATTGAGCTCTTTCCCCTTTCACCTGTTCGACCAAATTTCCACTTACGAGTCTATATCATTATACCAAGTCCTACCATAAATTCTGATACAAAAAATTTCAGATCATCTGCCGTGATTCCTAAGTAACTGACAATTTTAAAGATCTTCAGTGGAAATGGACAGCAACATTTTTCAGAAAGTACTAGTATTTCACCCTTAATGTTGTAAATCAAACAGAGCGTTAACGCATAAACAGAAGCTTCCCTGAATCAAAAGAAAAGCACGTCGGTAATTTTAAGGCCTTTAAACATTTAAACAGCTAAAAAAGTTATTCATTAAAAGTTTTCTCTAGGCAACAGCATTGCAGACCGTAGTAGATGTGGTCATCCACCCACGGTCAGAACACCAGATCGCGTCAAAGCAGTAAAGGCGAGAACTCGTCTCACGAAATCCTTGTCGAAAGAAGACTCTTCTTGCTGAACAGAGGAACATATAAAAGGAACAAAGTGTCACATAGAAAACGAAGACCTTAGACTAAGAGGTTATCGAAAAATAACCAGCCATTTTCTTACAAAGAAATCAAAGCGCCATATGTACAGGGACTTTTTAAGGCAGGGGCTAACTGGGCCAGGGCTTCGTCTCGTTCTAGACTCAGCCTTAACAAGATCATAATTCGTATAATTTCAATGGTTAAACGTTATTTTGGATTGCATTCTCTGAAACACTATAAATTTCATATAATATGTCAACTAGCTACATGTGATAACCGTCTTCCATATACAGGCCTATAGGCCTACTACCATACACCATCATTCTCCTTTAGTCCAAAGGCGGTATGTAGAGTTTGTGCGATTGTTAAGTCCTGTACATTTACTTGTTTCGGATTATTGTTTGTACTTGTATTTGACAACGTTTGTTGTGTACTACCTAATTTTAAGAATCATAGGTGGGGTCTACCTATGTGCAGGGGCCCAGGGTCTCACGAAGTCTTAAGACGTCCCTGCATATGTATTTGAAAGCAGAAACTGTTGCGACAGCACGCTCATAATGGCCTCAGAAACATTCTGATCACTGATGAGAAAAATTCGACTCTGAAGAATCTTTGAACGTTCAGAAGGATCGTGTATACGCAAGAAGTGCCCAAGAAGTTAAAGAGAAGAAAAAATACGGGCAGAGAACTCATCATCCGGCTTCCGTAATTGTTTGGTGGGATGTTAGCTATGAAAGCACCTCAAAGATTCATTTTTGCCAGAAAAAAGTGAAACTTTGGCAAAATTCCACTAAGATGCTATGATAGAACCAATAAGGAAGCCCCTGAGCGTAAAAATGCTCAATGGAAGAAATTGGACTTTTCAATGATACTCTGCTTGTGCTCATCCGGCGGACAAGACCCAGAGGTGATTGAAATACAATGTGCCAAACTTTACAGAATACGAAATTGACCCTCCATCAGTCGGGGTTCAAATCAACTCAATTATAAGTTTTGGTCAGTGTCGAAGGGAAAGGTAGGCCAAAAATAGCATCCTATACAGTCACTTCATTAGACAAACGCTGTACGACAACACTTGTCATTTTTGAAGTACAGGGGTGAGCAGAATGAACACATTAGTCATTGTATTCTTCAAAGAGGCCGCGCGTACCCTTCTCTCATACCCAAGACAAAGCACATGTTAAGCCTATTCTGAAAATGGGTTTGATGTTACTACACCTCTTTCTTCTTTGACACCCAGATGGGTTTTTCGTCACAACGATTTATAGAAGGGACACGCCTGCTGGTTTGTCATCCTTCCTTTCGTTCCTTCGCATATTTTGTCCGCGAAGTACTTGAATGAAGGAGTGTTGGCCAGTTGTGATGAAGAAATACCCAGGAAGATATTCCCAGTGTTGAAGTGACGGGTCGATTGATAGACCTCCATATGATTTACGAGGTATGGAGACGTAGATGATCTCAGTTGTGACGGCCTTTTGTCTCAACGAACCTATAGAGTTGGATCCAAGACAGAGGATGGCGGGTGCACACCCGTGACGCTCGCCAATCAGAAATTGCTGGGGGCGTGAAAGAGGTCCACCAACGGGGTTTAAAGAGAGGGTGCGGAGATGATAGGGAGGATCAAGAGATGAAGGAACTTCGAAGAGACCTTCAAAACGGAGTAACGGAGTTTGTGGGCAATCCGACCAGTGACTGATCTGGGGCGAAACAAGCGAAAGAAGTTGCGGAGACAGCTGCTCTTGTGAGATGATCATCTGAAGATCAACGAACGTTGATCTGGACTTGAACTCTTCTTCAGATTCTTCGTTAAGAGCGTTTTCGAAATTTCACAAATCTGCTTTATCCAACAGATGGCGTGTTTGCAACTCGGATGACGTCATAAAGATAACTTTTGTTTTCTGGAAACCTATCGTTACTATAGCAACGGGGTGTGGTTAGAAATGATTGACAGATGTAGTCGGTATGAGAGCGCATGCGCTCTTTGAAGAACCAGATCGAAGAGAGGAAAAACGTGTCAGCAAACGGGGAGGGGTGAGGAAAGAATGGGAAAGAGTTTTCTACAAATAGTTTCAACGTTTGAATAAGGTTCTGTCACTGCCGCACAAAATTGGGTGCGGAGACATTTTTTTTTGAAAGCCGTGCTAGTGGATAGGTATCAAAATGTGCATTGCATTTCTAAGTATATATAGTTCTGGAATCTACTCAAAAATACATTTTTCTGCAGAAATGATGAGGCTAATCAGTCTAGATTTGTCGGAAAACATAGGATATATTTGCTTAATTTGGGTATAATTATTATGTGAGTTTTTCCCATTCATATGGAAAATAATTGAGTGTAATGCACTTGATATTTTGTCACATGAATTATTGTATTTCAGGGTAGGCCTTTGAGTACAACATTTTTGAGGTAATTCTATTGTAGAATTTTACTGTTTCCTAGTTTCGGATGACATTTATCCCTTTTTGTGGAAATTGGTATTGTAGTTTAGAAATCATGTAATTATTTCAACTTTTCTATAAAATCATCGTTATAAGGCTCCGGATTTTTAGGAAAAATTCAAATTGTCTCTTGACAAATACGTCTACATTGTCTTAGGTATCATAAACAATGCCCATAAGATAAGAAGGGAAACGAAATATGGGTGGGGGTTTTAATTTTTCGACGAAGAATTTGGTAGATCTTTATTTGAAATTTAGAAAAAGTATTTTTTTTTCGAATTTTAGGGGATATATTTGTTTTATTTATCTTTGTTACCTTTATTTATTTATCGATCTAATTCTCTTTGTTTGATAGAAATATGCGAAATTTTAATAAGTTTCTTTCTGCTCATATCTCTTAGATACAAATTGTATTTGAAATTGTCATAGAAGGATGCTTATTATGGAAATAAAGTTTCGATTTGAATCTTTAAAAAGAAAATGTCATTTTTCTTAGAAAATATTAACTAGAGCACTTTTTTGTCAGTCCTTTTTTAACAGCATTCCATTTGTTTTACAAATTAATGCTATTTCCAATCAGGGGCATAGTTACCGCGTATCATTGAAACGGGGCCCAAGCTTTGAGGGCGGGCACCCAAACGTGTAAGCAAACAATAGCAGGGGTGGCCTTAGAGAGGCCCTCAAGGATGATACAGGGACTCAGGACAGCTCCGCCAGTGTTTTCAATACTCATGAAAATGTGACACAAATTTCACAGCCTTCAATTAAATTATTATATTCATTGAATTAATTTTCAAGCTAAGATTCCTTTTTTTATTTCCTACGTGCAACGTTTTCAGAATATTTATTGTATATAGTCTGCGTTTGTACTCTCATAATGTTATTTTTAGTGTGGCCGATTATAAGCGGAGATAAAATCGGTGCATTTTTGTGATCGGCTCTTTTATTTTGAATTTTTACTGCTTTGATCTTCTTTTCTAGTGACACGATTGCGATGCTTAAATTCCCCAGAGGAGCGGTGTGGAGAACAGTAGTGCGCTTTTGAAATCTGATGTTGCTATCAATTTTTTCATGAAATTATCTTAATAAGACTCATGATTTACAGAGGAAGTTCTTCAGTGAATTCACGAGCATGTTTATGATTGTTGTCTTGGATATCAAAAATAAAGTCCATCGGGCTAAGAAGAGGGAAGGGATTTTAAATTTTTTGAAGAAAAATTTAGTATATCTTCAGTTGGGACTTGAGGAAAAATATAATTTCCGAAGTTTTATTTTTGTAGAGAGAAGTAGTGGAGGGAGACGATATATATATATATATATATATATATATATATATAGATATATACGATAGAATATATACTATATGACTGACTGGAGAAAACGACTCACTCACTGACTGACTGACTAATCACGAAATCTCTGGAACTATTCAACCTACAGACTTGAAATTTGGTAGACATGTTCCTTTGATAGAGTAGACATCAGCTAAGAAAGGATTTTCCGAAATTCGAAACGCAAGGGGCGTTACGGGGGATTAAGGGCTTTAATAATAATTGTTTCCATGTTTAAACTACTTGATGTACAATCTTGAAATTGGGTAAGCGGATTCCTTTCAGAGAGTAGAGATCCGCTACAAAATGAGTTTGCTGAAAATCGACCCCCAAGTGGCGTTGCAGGGGCTTAGGGGGCGTTATAGATAATTATTTCCATTTTTAAACTATTTGACGCACTGTCTTTAAATTTGATATATAGATTCCTTTCGTAGAATAATGATCAGTTACAAAACGGGTTTTGTGAAAACAGACTTCTAAGTGGCGTTGCGGGGGATTAAGGGGCGTAATAGATAAATATATCCGTTTTTAAACTACTTCACCTACCTGCTTGAAAATTGGTAGGTAAGTTTTTTCCTGGAGTAAATATCCGCTACAAAATGGGTTTTGGGAAAATTGACCCCCAAGGGGTGTTGCGGGGCGGGGGTTTAAGGGGCGTTATAAATTCCTATTTTTAAGTTATTAGACGTACAGTCTTGAAACTTAGTAAGCAGATTCCTCTCATAGGGTAGAGATACGCTAAAAATGGGTTTCGTGAAAATTGCCCCCAAGTGGCGTTGAGGGGACTTAAGGGGCGTTATAGATAATTATTTCCATTTTTAAACTATTAGACGCACAGTCTTTATATTTGATAAAGAGATTTCTTTCATAGAGTAGAGATCAGCTATAAGAAGGTTTGTGAAAACAGACCTCTAAGTGGCGTTGCAGGGGAATAAGTGCGTAAGAGATAAATATTTTCGTTTTTAAACTATTTGACCTACCTGCTTGAAAATTGGTAGGAATGTTTCTTTCATGGAGTAAATATCCGCTACAAAACGGGTTTGGAGAAAATTGACCCCAAGGGGTTTGCGGGGGTTAAGGGCAGATATAAATAATTATTTCTTTTTTAAACTATTAGACTCACAGTCTTGAAATTTGGTTAGCAGATTCCTCTCATAGGATAGAAATACACTGCAAAATGTGTTTTGTGAAAATCGACCCCTAGGTGGTGTTGCGGGGGTTCAAGGGGCGTTATTGATAATTTTTTTGCATTTTTAATTAATTGGACGCACAGTCTTCAAATTTTGCTAAGCAGATTCCTTTCATAGAGTGCAATTCCCCTACAAAATGGGTTTTGTGAAAACAGACCCAGAAGTGGCGTTGGGGGCTCAAGTGGCGTTATAGACAATTATCCCCATTTTTAATCTGTTTGACGTACAGCCTTGAAATTTGATAAGCAGATTCCTTTCGTAAAGTAAAGAACCGCTACAAAATGGGTTTCGCGAATATCAACTACCAAGTTTAATTTCGGGAGATTAAGAGGCGTAATCGATAAATATTTCCATTTTTAAAACTACTTGATCATCCTGCTTGAAAATTGGTAGGCATGTTCCTTTCATGAAAATAGAGCTCCTCTAACAAAGAGTAAAATGAAAATTGACCCCCAAAGATGTTTGCGAGGTGTCAAGAGGAGTTACAGAAAAAAATTCCTGTTTTTAATTGTTAGACCCATATACTTGAAATTTGTTAAGCATGTTTCTTTTGTTGAATAGGGATCCACTAAGAATAAATTTTAAGCAAATCAAGTTCTGGGGGTTGCAGGGGGTTACTGGGATGTATTGACAAAAAAATTACTTCTTTCGAGCTACAAGGACTATAATAATGAAATTTGGTTTGCATTTTTCTTTTGTTGAATTGAAATCCGCTAAGAGCGATTATTTGGGAAAACGGCTCTCAACGGGATTACGGGGATATTGATAGTAAAACTTTTGTTTTTTTCTGTTAGATTTAGACTTGACTTCTGTTAGATTTAGGCTTGCATGTTCAATTTACGGGAGTAGAGATCCACCGAAAATTGGTTTTGCGGGAATCCACTTGGTTTTGAGTTACGAAAGAGCAAACATCATTCTATGCTTCAATTTTAGAAATTTTTAGAAAATACAAATTAGATGAGTTCTGCCCTTTTTTTATCAACAGGTGACAGTTACAGGTATAAGTATATTTTTCAATTCAATTGAATTCTTAATGCTAGGACTTAGATATCAATAATTTATTACATATATATAAGCAGTAAAAATTTATAAAAACATCATGAAATACCCAGCGAAGCGGGCGGGTAACAGCTAGTATATATATATTTGTGTGTGTGTGTGTGTGTGTGTTTTGTAGCAATTTTTAAATTCCGTTTTTTTTTTTTCCTCCTTGATCTTTATATCTATGGTTGGGCATGGTACGCTCGTGAAAAAATAACGGATTGCTTTAAATATGTTACTAGTTTTGAGTAGTGATGTTAAGACTACACAGTGCCCGTTTTAAAGACAGTAATATTGAAAGTAATTTGTGTTTTCTTTTTAGATTATATTATTAAATTTATTCTTCAAATAAAAATTTTTTTACCGGTCTTAATTTTAAAAATTACAAATTTTTCTTGTAAAATACTCAATTTTTAAAGTTTTTTTTAGTTATTTTCAGTGATTTCTGCTTCTTAAGATTATTGAGAACAAAAGTTAGTATGGATTTGAACATTTCAAACTAATATTCCCTACTAAAAATTCCTTGTTGAATTTTAATAATTATTTTTACAGCTATGGAAAAAATATCAAATTTTTTAAAACTATTAATTTAAGATTTTTAGAAAAAATAACTAGTGCTCTCAGACCGAAATCCATACTAACTTTTAAAGAACATATATATATATATAAATTCTACAAAAAATTTTCAATATTATCTTGAACAGAAAAAATCCTTGGGAGAAATATATCCTCAAAATTGAAAAGTCTGAGAAAAACACAGTTAGTTTCTAAAGGCATAAAACAAAAATTAATAATGCCTCTAAAGATCTAATTAAAAAAATGTTTTTATCCAAATTATGTACATTGTATCAAAACACTACTTTAATTAAATATGTTATATGAGGATATATTTTTTTTTATATTTAAAATATGTTTTACATAAAATTGATAGCATTTGTTATATATATACGATGACAGAGATTACTCAGCCTAATCTTATCATGATGCTTTCAAAAAAGTTTTGAAACACTTATAAAAATAATAATGATACAAACTGAAATTAGAAACCCCAGGTTTGTATTGTAACGTCGTGGCACAAGATTGAAAATGTAGGCTAAGCTAATTATTAAAGAATGCCTAGTTCGAGTCTGTCCGGAGTCTCTTCCTCCGTCCGCAGGGTTCAGTTACGGGAATCTCTCGTCGTAGTCTATCAGGAGTCTCTCGGAGTCCTTTCGGAGTCTGTCCGGAGTCTCTTCCTCCGTCCGCAGGGTTCAGTTACGGGAATCTCTCGTGGTAGTCTATCAGGTGTCTTCCCCCGGAGTCTCTTTCCGAAGTCCACTCTTTTAAACTCTAGGGACGGGTTCACTCCACGCCCCTCATCAATCCCCGTTGGCCGACCTCAGGGTTTTGCACCCGGCACCAACGGTCTTGCACATCATCCATTCGTGCAGAGATGACAAAAGTCCGGTCCCTCTCAAAGGTCCCCGCGACAAGGGCCCGGCTGACATCTGGCACTTCAAAAACCTAGCCGCCGCCTGCAGAGGCGCCAGCATTCAAGACGTACAATCACTGCCCATGAATAGAAAATAATGCAGCGATGCCCGCCCCATAGTGTCCACCAGACACACCGTCGCCGACGGTCCAGCTGTCTGATACAACACAATACAACCAAAGCCACGTGTTCGCCGGCTGTGGACACGTTTATGAATAGAGGCGTTTTCTCCATTGTGACGACGTCATAACTCCTTCCCCTGAAAACATCCATTTCACTGGACTGCTCTGGTCCAAGGTTGGATCCGTTCTTATGACTGACTCAAAAAAAGAATGTCTTAACAATGAGATCAACCAGGACAGCAATCCAATAAAAAACACTCAAAAATATGATAATAAGTAAATCCAAAATTCCATAACATTTTACACACTTTACAATAAAAATTTAAATTTCTGATCTTGGAATCTTTTCTTAAGGGTCCCGTAGACAGAAATTCCAACTCTAAAACGATGAAAGCGCCCTCTTCTGGGAGGGGTGAATGGGCGTTTCTATAGGAAAGGCCAAGTACTCATGAGTACTGGTCTTAATGATCGGAGGTAAATAGTTCCTTCATAAAAGATAAATTATATGCCTTTTTTTCTTAATTTTCAATATTTTCTTGACTTTGAAATAAACATTTTTTTCAAGCTATTATTTTTCCAAATTTGCATTTACTTGATCCCATATTCTGATGATTATGTTCTGCGAGCTGTCATGATGAAATAAAATGACGTCACAGAATCATACAAGCCTCTTCTACAACAGTTGAGAGAGGGATTCTAAGTGCAAAGGAAGCTCCAGACAGGAAACTCCCCCCCCTCTCTTTCGCCTTCTATTTTTGTTCTTGGAGGGTCCAGTTTACAACCAACTGACCCCTCTTTTACTGCCCACCCCATGGCAGTTTTCAATTACATGAAAACTGTGCCTGACATTCTAGTTATACAAAGAAACTGCTTTTTTTAAGCTGTTTCGTTTCTGTTTTGAGAAACATCAGTTTTTCATTTGAATTTTATAAAAATATAAGTTTTAGTTAAGGCAGAAACCTTTATATATATATATATATATATATATATTTCTGTACATTCAAAACAATTTTCTGTGCTATTCTTCAATATTAAATTGCATCAAAATCCTTTTTTAAACAGTTTAACGACAAGAGAAATTTATAAATTAATTGAATGAATAGTGTAATGCGATTTAAATTATTCTCTTTCCTGAAATATTTCAGGTCAGTTCTTTATTTCCGATTCAGTTCAATAATTTTATTTAAAAACGGTTTAAGACATGTAACAAAAAAAAATCTTATATAAATTTAATAAAGTACAGTGGCGTAACTACCAATGGGCTAGGTGGTGCCGTGCACAGGGGCCCTTGAGCTCAGGGGACCCTCGCGCCTTGACCACCAGGCAAGTCGAACTAGCGATAATTTCTCCCATAATTGAGATATAAATATAAAAGATTGTTACATAGCTATAATCATGGCAACTCCGTTGAAAGTAATTTCAAACTTGTAAGGAATTCCCCTAAATTCTTTTCCTTTGTTTATATTGTGTTGCGAATTTTACGTATTAAAAAAAGTTTATATTATTTTTTAATTTTTACTTGAAAATAAACATCAAGTTCCACGAAATGTCTTACCATACATCTAAAAAAATCTTCACAGGGAGCTATTTCTTCTTGGTCATTTTATTTTTTATAACAATATGATTCATAATAAGCTATTTTCCTGTTTCAATGTTTCGCAATCTGGTATCTGCAACAGACTGATGTAAAGAGTTTTTTTTTTTTTTTTTTTGCAAAATAAAAAGGAATGTTAAAAAAAATTCATTTCTTTTTCTTGTACTTTGATAGCCATGCCTATCTTTTTAATGCTGTATAATTTAAATGCCTTAATTGAACAGCTACTAAGAATCACTTTCTTCTTCAGTTTATTACCAAAATATTTAAGTGTGTTTAGTCTTTGTCTCTTTTAAAATACACTGTTGGCCACCGTAAATGCAACACCAAGAAAGACAAGAGATAGCACAACAAAATTTATTTTGTAGATAACATGCTGACCAAGTATCAAATGATTAAATTTATAAACTTCTGCGAAGTGTGGTTCCTGCCAGAATCAGTAGCCAGAGTAGCCGCCATTGTTGGAGATCACCGCTGCCACACGCCTCGGCATTGATTCAAAGAGACTTTGGATGTGTTCTTGGAGTACAGCAGACCAAGCAGCTTCCACACGTTGCCAAAGGTGATCTGGTGTGGCAGCTGGGGGTGTAATCTGGGTCAATCGTTGAGAAATTATGGACCACATGTTTTCTATCGGCGAAAGATCCAGAGAGCGAGCCGGCCAGGGAAGCAATTCAATCTGGTGATTGACGAAGAACCTTTGGACAATGCGTGCCACGTGTGGTCGCGCATTATCCTGTTGAAATATGGCTGTGGCCAAGCCCTGAAGGTAAGGAAGGACAACTGGCTCCAACACCTCGAAGATGTAGCGCTGACTGTTTAAAGTACCGGCAATGCGTAGTAGAGGAGTGCGAGAGTGATATCTAATACCTCCCCATACCATAATAACCGGGGCAGGACCAGTGTGGCGGTGCATAACGCAGCTGTTCAGCATCCTCTCTCCACGGTGTCTCCAGACTCGAATTCGACCATCGTGGTGTTGCAGACAGATGCGTGACTCGTCAGTAAAGACAACTTCATTCCATTCTGCAGCCCACATCCTTCTTTCATCCCACCATTGGCGGCGGAGACGTCTGTGGTTCTGTGTCAAGGGTAGACCAAGCAATGGATGTCTTGCGGACAGACCACTCTGCTGTAAACTGCGTTGAATGGTACGCGCAGACACTGAATGATGCGTAACAGACTCAATGTGCTGTGCTATGGCTCGTGATGTGACTGAGCGATGAGTCACTGCCATGCGCACAATTTGCCTGTCCTCACGTGAAGTGGTGCACTGAGGTAGATGCGATCGACCACGTCGGTCCGTCCTACCCTCCTGCGTCCAACGGTCACATATCCGCATTACAGTTGTTAGGTTTCGTCCAACACAACTACCGATTTTCCTGAAAGATAATCCACAATCTCGGTAGGCCACTATCCTTCCTCTGTCGAACTCGGATACTTGATCAAAACCTGATCGCTGTTTTCTACGAGACATAACTGATCGTTTTTTGAAAAACCACAAGAAAAATACAATTGCCGAACTTGAAATTGTCGAAATCTCCAAGCCTTAAATAGCGCTTTGATGTGGCGCCACAGGCGTGCGTGATGTGTGTCTGCGCTGAAATTCTAATCATTTGCATATCTCACCTCCGCTAATGCATGTTGTAAATTTCATGTTATTTGCGTGCTTCCTTCAGGGTGTTGCATTTACGGTGGCCAGCAGTGTATTTTCCTAATCGCTTGCCACATTCATAGCTGTTGTGGAACTTGGAGAGGGGGTGCCAGCTCAGGTATCGTTTTCGTCATTTGACCGTGACTCAAAATTACTGGGTCCCTTGCCACTAGCTCTGGTGTTGCCTTATAATGTTACGTTAATTAACACTGACTTCTGCACATTTAGCACGAAGGTGTTTCTCATACCAAAGCCCATTCTGTGAAGAATTTTCGATAACGTTATATACCTTTTTTGAAAAAATAATTACCATTAAAACAATTTTAAAGTAAAATTTCGATGATTTGAAAATTGTAAGCTTTGAAAGAATATTTTATTAATTTATATGAATTTCATTATAATCTAAATTTCTATTTTAACAGAATTCTAAGCAAATATTTTTATTTATTATCTGTATAAATAAGTTGAAATGGTACGAAATTTTTTGAAACATTTGTGAAGAAACCATTTTTTTTTTTTTTTTTGCCTTAATTTGACGACATTATTGTTATTTCGACATTCTTTTATTTTTTTACTTAATCAGTTTAATTGAGAAATTCTGTTCTTGATGCCATGTTTACTGAACATTTCATTTTTTCTTTGGTGTTTGATATTCCGCAATTGGTAAATAGCGGTTGATTCATAAATAATATGACCAATTTCAGAGTATTATAAATTTGTATTGAATTAAGTTATTTGCATGAAATTTTCAAATTCTTTTAGCATAGTACACTTTACTTTACTTACTCGGGAGAATCAAGCCCACCCAAGGGGTTTCGAGCTGTGAATCGACCCTCCGAGATGTAACTTTATTAAGGAAAACAAAAAAGTGTACAAAGTGGTCCCGAAGGAGGGACCCTCCCCACAAAATTCTTGAGAAAAGGGGGGGGGATACAGATGGAAAGCTTTACAATTTTGTATAACATTGCAAAAAAAAACACACACACACACACAAACACAACACAAACACCGACGCTGTCTAACTAATGAGACAGGAAAGACATGAAAAAAGTTTTAAGAGAAGCGGGGAAACCCCTCCTAAAAGGGAGTTCGAGAAAGGGGAAGAAAAAGATAGCGGGGGTCCAGCCATTTTTTTTTGTTATAGTTTGGAAAGAGCAATAATGGCCGGTTCAGGAGCGGCAGCAGAGTGGGATCCTGGAAGACGTCCCAAAAGACGCAGGGGGGTGCCAAAGGGGAGGCACCATATCCAATGACCTCCCCTCTCCAAAAGCTTTGCACCCCAAGGCAATGAAAACAACAGAGAGGGAATGCAAACCAGTCATTCAAAAAAGAAGAAAGGGGGAGGGGAGGGAGACATTGGCCAAATGACGAGAGCCAGCAAATGGTCGGGAGAAAACCAAATTAATTTTTTGAAAAAAAAAAATGAAAAATGAAAAGGAATAGCAAGAGGAAGGCCAAGAAACAGGAAAAAGGAGGGCTTAAGATAGCCTATCACAAATGGAATTTGAAATCACAAAGCAAGAAATTAATTTATTGTGGATAGTGCGATTATTAGTAACAGAGTTAACCCAAGGGGAAAGAGCATTTGGATTGGGATTAACAAGATGATGATCGGCAGTGAAGGGACAGTGGAAAACGTAATGGTCGGCGTCCCCGGGCGACCCACAAATGCAATTTGGAGAGGAAAGAAGATTGAACCTGTGCAAGTAAGCGGGGAAAGGGCCATGATTAGTTAGAAAATGGACCAGATATTTAGAAATTGGAGGAATGTTAAAGTTAGGATTTTTAAAAAAGCGTTTGACCCTAAGCCCCGTATTGCAATCATTCCAATAGGAGGTCCAAGACTCTAGGACAAATTTATTTAAGGAACTAGAGAGATAGGAGCGAGTAGCAGGGACCGAAAACACTTCACCATCATAAACAGCCTTTTTTGCACAAAAATCGGCGTAATCATTATAGATGTTATTGTTATGAGCTTTGACCCAGTAAAGATTGTAATAGTTCTGGAATTGAAACAATTTAAGTTTAATAGAATTGAGATAGCTAGATTTATTTGTAAGATTATTAAGAAAGAGAATAGAGGAGAAACTATCAGTATAAATGTGAATTTTAGTATTATGATGAACTGCCCAACAGACAGAGAGGCCTATGGCAGAGAACTCTGCCTGAAAAACAGAATTGAAATTTTGAATTTTAAAAAGATACGTTTTAAAGGGAAAGCCCCGATAAAAAATACACACGGCGAAACCAACCTCGGAACCGATTTTGGAACCGTCAGTGTACAGTGTCAGTGTCAGTGGGCCCTCGAAAGTATTGATAGGGAAGGAAAGAATATCCGGAGGCACCTGATGAAGAGAAATATAAGAGTCCAACTTCGAAGCTGGGATAAGACCTGGAAGGAGATCGTTCCTGTTGTTCCAAATTTGGAACTTAAAGTAGAGAGAGCGAATAATAATATGAATGGGGGGAATCTCTCTCCCTGATAGGATATTAAGAGCATCTGTAGGAGAGGTTTTATAAGCTTTGGTAATTTTTAATAAGTAAATCCTCTGAATGGATTTAAGTTTTTGCATCTGGACAGAGGTCAGGAATCCACCCCATACTCCTGCTCCGTAGGAGATGATTGGTTGTACTACAGAATTATACCAAAGTTTCATTAGGGAAATATGCTGGTGATTGAAATTTTTGGAAACACGATGAAAGTTGGAGGAAATCGAGAGAATTTTATCTTTGATGGAATTTATATGGGGAATCCAAGATAAGAGATTGTCTATGTGGACACCCAAGTATTTGTATGACTTGGCGATATGGATGGAATTCGGACCAAATTTAAAAATAGGATTTCTCCTGAAGGTTGAGCTCCCACGAAAGCCACCGCATTGAAGAAAGGGACATCGGAAAACAACAGAAACGGTTTTGGCAGTTGCTATTGACAAATTAAGCTCGGAAAGCTTAGAATCGACTAAACTTAAGATTTTGTTAGTATTATTCTCAAGTTCCCTACGCGAGAGGTCAAAAGAGACTACTGCGAGATCTTCCGCAAAGGCTTGAAGAAGAAACAGTTCATTGCGGGTTTCAATTCAACTAAAGAAGCATGCGTACAAAAATTTCATCACTATCAGTCTAGTAGTTCGAAAACGAGAATTTTTTATCTATACGCTCCAGTAACTCTAAGCTCCCGTAGGGGTCTATTTCCGTTAAATCCTTCTTTAGTGGATCTTTATTCAACAAAAGAAACATATTTACCCACTTTCAAGCATGTGAGTCTAATAATTCAAAGACAAAAATTTTTATCTATAGCGCCCTTAACCCTTTACAACATTCCTTTGCCATCGATTTCTCAAAACCTCTACTGCAGCGGAACTCTAGTCCAAGAAAGGGGCAAGCCTATTAAATTTCAAGTCTGTAGGTCTCATAGTTTTGGAGATATCGTAAAGGATGATGATTCGCTTTTCTACTTTATATGCACAGATTTTCTTTCTCCAACTCCGACACGAATTTATGGCATTTTTTAAGCGTTCATAACCTCTTTCATGAACAATTATTTTCTTATTTTATAAAAATTACAGCAAACCTCACATTAAGAGTTAAAAAAGAATAGAAATTTACGAAAAATGAAAAGCACAGTTTGTTAGAAAGTCAAATCATTCGACGATCCCGTGGAACAAATAGTGAAGGCCCGACCAGATGAGTTGTAAATTTTCATACTGGTACGATGTCGTAACCAAAACTCACAATCACCAATAGTATTTATGGATCAATGGTCCGATGAAACCTACTATTTAAAATAAAATAAGAAAATATTTGTGTCAGTAAAACAAAAATCACATTCAGCAGTCAGAGTATTTGACGTTGTCGAGTAACTCAGGACCGTTTTTAATCTCCCTGGCACCCTAGGCACTTTAAATTGTTACACCCCTCACACTCTATTTCCAGAGCACCCCAAATTACGCGGACCGTCCCCAAATAGCCCTCGTGTAGCTGAGCAGTGGGACGTTAATATTCACTCACTCCAGAGCTTCTCCCTCACTCCTTCGGTTATTAACTTTCCAGTTTTAGTTCTTGAGGGATTTTCCCTTAACACTAGAAAGACTGAAACTTAATACATACTTATCTAGCCCAAAAGCAGTCAAAATGACTACACTGTGAAAGAATAACTAATGTGCATAGAAATTTGTTTAAAATTAATTTTTAATATTTTTTATATTATTTACAGTCATATAACAAGTTATTAGTAAATATTAACAATAAAAAAATTCACTTGGAAAAAAAATAATTTATGCATTATATTTCTACATTTTATGCAAATGAAAGTGAAAATCTTTGTAAATGTACATCTACCGCAAACATACTTTTGATATTTTTCTCATATATTATTTGTTTTGTTGTTGTGTGTTGTTGAGGCAAAGTCGTACTTGACAAATTTTCGTTTGTTAGAATGGGTTGCATTTGATGCTGTTGCAGTTGATCTTTTTGAGTCTTCATGATCCGATATATTTTTCTGTCTTGCAGCTCTGTATTCAGTGGAAAGCTGTTCTGCTAAATGAAACAAGAACTCTTTTCGTTAATTTGTATTCCTGTCGTTTCTTTTTAAAGGATCCAAGCATTTATAGCAGCCCAAATCTAAAATAATGAAAAATATTTGGAGGGGCCATCTACAAGAACTAGCTTTTACTGTATATTTTCTGGCTATTTGATCCGCCATAATAACTGCAAATTTTTTGCTGTAATAAAATTGAATAGATTTCGGTAACATTTTTTATTACTTTTCACAAATTTATGCTTAGAACTTAGAACAGCTACTCTTATATTTGGTTTGCTTTTATATATTGTAAGAGCACAATTATCTGATTTATATAGAAGAGTGGAAAAACGAGGCATGTTATCTTTCGTTTGTTTGGCTGCTGTGGATAGTTCTCTTTTGCTTAATCTAATAGTTCCAAATAGAATTATTTTTGGGCCAATAATTTTGTCTGGAGTAACATACTAGTGAAAAAGTTATTGGTAGTGATATTCCGTCCACAGCTTATATATGTCTCGACAAGTTTCAGAACAACGTGTTCACTGAGAAGCATTGACGATGGTGGTTGTCCATCTTCCCCCAAATAAGGAAAACCTTTAAAAACATATTTGCTTCTAACATCTGATGCAAGCCAGAATTTGATGCCAAATTTGTTGGGTTATTAGGCATATACTGTTGAAACCTGCACCTGGCTTTTGATGGAAATAATTGCTCGTCAACTGTTATATTTTGCCCTGGTTGATAGCAAGCTTGACTATTGTTAATGAACTTGTCCCATATTTCAGAAACCAAGGCAAATTTATTTGTTTGTAGGAGCCTACTTCTTTCGGTTCTTTTGTCAAAACGAATAAATCGTAGGATTTGCTTAAACTTTTCTCAGGCCATAGTTTTTCTAAAAAATTCGGGACCCCACTTTGTTAAGCATAAATAACCCAGTTCTAAATTGTTTGCCTCGCAGGCTCTACGAACATGTAAAATCCCAATAAATGCTCGTCTTTCCGGTAATGCTGTTCTCCAATGGTACCCCAAAATTCTCTCGGCGGCCTCCTTCTTCTGTGCGCTTTTTTTATATGTCTGATAATATAGTTATGTATTATCAACGAGAAAGCACTGATAAGAGATTATCTGCCATAATGTAGCCTGTTGGCCCTTTCACGCCCTTGAAAATACAAGTGGATGGTAACCTTCCAGGAATACCTCCTTCGTCAAATTTTAACCTCACAATACCATCGGCAGCTGTTTCGGTCTCCTGAAAGTTGTTTTCAGTTTTTTCATCAGAGTCTGAGCTACTTAGGACCCTTTAACTTTTTTCTGCGAATATTGATCACACTTCCTTATTGAGCATCTTCAACTTATCAATTATTCGTCCAAATCGACAATTTATCATGCACTGGTATGTTATCATGTAACAAGTAATCAAAAAATATGTATAAAAACAATTATTTCGATACAGAGCCGAACTGGTCAGATAAAAAATTTACTTAGTTCAATAATAAAAATCATTTGATTATTTAAAATTTCCCAAGTAGTTAAAATGACTGATTTGGGGCAATATAGGTATAACAGACACACACATATATATATATATATATATACCACAGAAATGACGGATGAGGGAGGTACTACAATTATTAATAAACGCATTTATATGTAGTACACAAATTTACAAAATTCTAAGAAATTGTGTCATTATATACATAATTGTTTTTCTAATTGAAATTAAAAAGCAGTCAAAATGATTTCCTTCGGCAATCTAGTGTTAACTCTCTTACTCTTTTCTCTTTCTTTGTTTTTGCCGTTTGAAGAGTATTACTATTATTTACCACCAATGAGTTCTCCTGCTCTGGACTGACAAACGTAAGGAAATTATAGTGACATGACTTGGCCACGGTTGCTTATTTCTTATCTTACGACACCAAGGGTCATCCATCCGCCCTTTTGTAAATTAGTACAGAAAATTAATGAAACCGTTTTTAATTACTGTATAGAGTATACGTTATTGTATGAACTGTTTTTTCAACTTGTTAATTACGATCTTTTCATCGCTTTATCATCTTTTACTTTTAAATATCCTATCATTGTACTATCATTGAACAAAAAAAAAAAGGTTTTCTTGAGATTGGATCATTGCAAAATCATTAATAACATCATTGTAGCTCATTTCTATGGCAATGGCCTTTTAAGTGCATTGAAACATCCAATTTTTCATTGTCCATAGAAAATCTTTGCGCTCTTAAGAGCCGAAAAGCTTCTCTCATAACTCGCTAGGCGGTGGTAATTTTTATTTATTCTCTTTTTTCGACCTCCAATTTTCTGCTCCAACATATCTTTTGAGCCCAAGGGGCACATACCTAGTACGCCTAAGAGGAAAAGCAGCCCTGAAGTAAGTGAGTGTTCAAACAACAAAGATGGAAAAGAAGCTGATGTGTGATTGGAAACATTCTTCACACACACACAGCCATCTCTTCTTTTTTCAAAAAAATTAATACTTGATAGTAGCATGATTATATTTGTCTCATTAGAAAAAAAATTGTATCCTAAAACTAATGTTATTACCCTGATCATTACCTGGGACCTGAAAGCTTAGCAAAAGTTCCCCTCTCCTTCGTATAAGAAGCTGACGTCATCTGATCGGCACTTGTGGCTCTCCTCTCGTCTCTATGGCAACGTTTTGGCGTCACGGAGTCGAACAAAAGGACTTGATGAATCGCTCCTTTTGTTCCGATTACTCTTATTCTTGGAAAAAATGCAATCTCTGCACTGTTCCTTAAAAAATATACTTCGGTGGTGAAAAATCATTTTACATTTGGGCGAAGGCAATTAGATTTCTTAAAGGATGCCCCGTGCATAATGGAAAGAAGCTGCGTCTGAGTACCTGGTTACCATGGCGATTATACGTCGTTCTTCAATGAAATATATGGCTACGACTCGATCAGATTATGACTTAGTCATACTTTCCCTTTTCGAAAAAATACAAAAGCAAATCATCTCAATGACGCGCGTGGATCTGACGAAGCATTTGATAAAAACACCCCGAAAAATTATTCACCTACATTTTATATTGACTTTTTTTTGTCACTTAAAAATGGGATTGTTTTACAAATGGCAACAGCTTAAGTTTTCACAGGTTGGAAGAAATGTTTTCGGAATATCTGCTAAACATCAATTTAGAGACAGATTTCAGCTTCAGTTGAGACTGCGAAAAAGTATGAATTAAAAAATATTTGATTTAAATAAATAGAATGAGCAAACCGTTTCATTTAAACGGAAGGCATTCTAAAATTCCACAATTTGTGAAATAGACGGGGTTGAGTCACATTATTATGACTATCTGCAAATATTCAGAATTATTGCCTGTTGCAACACAGGCAGTGAGTGAGAGTTACATTTACATCGCCACCAATAGCTTCACGAAAGCTATTGGTGGCCGACCTCGTAATTTTGAACTATGGTCAAGTGACGAGGATGACACCTGAGCTAGCAGCCCTCTCTTCTTTCCATATCACGTCTCCAGAGGAAATTAAGACATATTTATGTCGTAACCCAGCCGCAGACGGCGTTCTGCTCTGAACGTTTTTGCGCATGTCTTTTTGAGCACTAAAACAAATCTGTGCTGTTGGAATTTTGTACGATGTAGACACTCGACGCTGAAGAACATCATGACGAGAATGAAGACGGCAACGCCTCTTGTTGGTTTGTTAGACGATCGACGAGCAAGACGGCTTGCATAAATAAACGACGATTCTATAGAAATATCAATTTGTATACCATTTAATTGTAAATATTATGTAAACAGTAATATACCAAACTTAATTCTAAAAGTTAATGTAAAATTTATTGTCTTGTCCTGAAGACCAACTGACATTCCTGCATGTATGATAAATGCTGTGGATTTAGCAATAAAAAAATATCTGCAAGTGAGAGCCTAAAAGAAGTTATTTCCTATAGCTCTCAAACATTAAAGGAGTTTTTGCTCTTGGTAGAATAAAAGATTTAGATTTATATGTTTTAATGTTTTAAAGACGACTAAGCCCATTCAATAGCAAGTGAATGATTATATGCTACTTTTAGTAATTTTACGTTCAACATAAATTGGCAACACACCTCGTAAGTTTGAACCTTGGTCAAGAGACGAGGACAACACCTGAGCTGACACCCCTCTCCGAACTACAACACTACACTAGCGAGAGAACTTTGAATCGTCACAGATTTAATGTGAACCAGCCCCTCTACACGATGGGTCTTTAGCGGCACTACGGCTCGAACTCATGACACCCCGGCCATGTGACCATGCCCATTAGGTTACCACGTCGATTTGTGTCCAAAGCAAGAAAACTTGAAAGCAATAAATCCGTTGACATTCTTTGTTATATTGTAAAATTAAAAAATAAGTGAAAGATAAGCTTGCATAAATATTGTCACATGGAAGAAATTAATGGATTGGGTGCATTATTATAGTCGAATGGGAAAATAAAATTCACTCATCTCAACTCGACTCCATTCAGTAGCCACAGTATTGCTTCTGCTTATTGCCACAATATTGCCACTAGAATTTTCCTGGCTTGTTTTGATTGAGTTTTTATTAACGTCGCACTCTAAAGCCCGCAATGGCTACTTCACTTCACTTCAGTACAGCGAAAATTGGAGACTTGGCTATTGCCTTATGCTCCCACAGAATTCGATGGATATAGAACATTTAGAATCTATTGGTTGATATTTTAGAATCTATTACTTTTTGGACATGCTCTATTGTTTTACACAATTCGCTATTGTTGAATAAGACCATTCTCCGTGGTTGGAGATAAAATTTCTCAAAATTTTTCGTTGCGTTTTGTATTTACTACAGGTTAAAATATGAAATGTTCACTTGTTTCTGGAACTTGACATTCCGAACACATTGGAGAATCTGTTTGTTTAAAAAGAAAAATATCATTCAATTGTATTTTTTTGCTCGCATCTTATTAATTAAACCTCTGAATTTCTATTTTTTGCTGCCTGTGTATTCCACTTTTCAAAATGTGAAATACAATTATAGTTTCTATGTCTTTTGCTCCATGTCTATGCTTCTCCCTGCCCTGGTTTGCGTGCGTGCGTCCTCCTCTGAAATCCAAGGAATAATACTCCAATGATCTGGAGAGGCTTTGGCTAATTTATCTACTTCTTCATTGATATCTGTCCCCTTATGTGCCGGTACCCAAATGAATGTGATAGATTGAACTATTTGGAGACTCTCCTACGAAGTTGAACTTAAAATTATTGTATTGGATTTTCTATTGATATTTTGGATACTTTTTTAAACTAAATGTCCGTCAGGATAACATAATTTTCTGCTTCTGTAACCCAATTTTGCAACGCAGTCCATATGGCTACAGCGTCAGCTGTGAAAATTGAGATAATCTCTTTTAGTAAAAAATTCTGTCGAACGTTTTTCTTGAGAATCAAGATTCCTATTGAAGTTTGCTTTGCAGTTTTTGAGCCATATGGTGCTATTAGGATACTGTTATTAAAATTTGTTTGGATGTAATCAATAAACATATTTTGCACTATGATATCTGGAAGATCTTTGCTTTGAAATGGCAGTTCTTGAGCATAGATGTTTATTCTATGACTTTCCTAGATCGGTGGAGGCGGGATCTCTTGAATAATATCTATTTTAGAGATACAGAGTTCTCTTGGAGAAAGTTGATTGTTTTTTGAAAAATATTGATTTCTTTTCTTCTATATTGATAGAAAATTTCATTAATATCCGAAAATATTCTTGCATTCGGTGACCAGATCTTTAATGCTAATTGCTTAGTTAAAAATTTTTGACAAGGGAAATTACGTCGATTATTGATACTGCTATCCATAGATTCTGCTCTTAATAAATCTACCGGAGTATTTCTTGGGAGATTTAGGGCTAATCGCGCAGCATTATATATCGGTTCATGTTTCTTATTGTTAGTACTTCTAGAGCAAACAAAAATAGTTGGCTTCCATCGTAATATCAGGACTTGTAGTTAAATTCTGCCGTTCTTGAAACCTTGCTAACAATTCAATATCTGTAAGCTTGCTTCTAAATTTATTTGCTATTGAATAAGTACTGTCATTTTCTACTTCCATTTTATTTTCGGGGTGAGTGAAAGCACCCATTCTTTCCCCTTCTACTCCAAAACTCTAATTCTTATAAATACACAAACTTGGGTCAGTACTATAATTAAATTATCTTATCCAAAAAAATAGAAGAGTAACCTATACAAAATTACTTTCTGACAAAATCTTAAATCAAAGCAATCTCACCGCCTCGAATAAAAAATTTAAGCACAACCTTCCAACACCCTTCTCCGGTTTCCGGCTACTTTCAGAGTTGAAAATATATAGTTAACTACACAGTTACAGTTAATAAGAAGGTTCTGGATGAAACGAGAGACAGCACAAAGTAAACAAAACTGTTTTTAGGTAATTCACCTGTAGACTATTCGAAATACCGATCTATCGATGGAGAGCTCTGCCGACGAAACGAGCAAGTTTCGCTACATCATAAAACCAAAATGATTGTAAATGATGTTTTGCTTTGATTTATAACTGTAATATGTTAGTATATATGTATCTTATGTTTTCCTCTTCTTCTTTTTGACTTATAAATTTTTATAAATCAAAGAAAAAAATAAAAACATCTATTTTAAGTTGTAAGTATGTGTTGTTTTTCAATTCCTACTATTATAGTTCACCTCTCCCGAAAAAATATTTATATTTATATATCTTTTTCAAATTTTCAATCATTAATAAAATACTTTTTATTCATTCACTCAAATTCAAATACATTTTTTTAAGTTTGTAGTGAATGACACTTAATGTTAATACAGTTTTTTTTTTCAAATATTAGTTCATCAATTTAATTTAATTAATGAATAAATAGTAACAAACAAAAACAATACTCCAACACCATATATATAAAGGAAAATCGCTCTTTGTGTCCCTGTAGTGCAATGGATAGCGCGCTGAACTTTTAATGCAAACATCGTAAGTTGGAATCCCACCTAAAATGGCCTAATTTCTGAGAATGTGATTTTTTTTTTTACTTTACTATTTTATGGGAATAATTAATTAAATAGTAGAATTTAATTAAATAGTAAAAATCAAAAATAATAATCCATTACCTTATATAGAAAGTAATATGAAAAATTGCAAGGAAAACCGCTTGCTATTTTGTCACTTAATGTTGTGATTCTGTAATATGTTTGCAGATATTTATATTAATTGTAATTATTTAATAAAAAGTAACTAAAATATATAATTTTTTCTTTGTTGACCTAAGTAGGAATTGACTTAAAAAATAAAATTTATATTACTTGCTTATCTGTAAATGTTGGAATCCATTTTTAAATTATTTGAATGGAAAAGTTAAAAATCGAAAACTGTTTTTTTAAGTCAGTTTTATATAAATCCTGCAAAGAATTTTACTAAAAATACATGAGGAATAAATCATGCTACACAAATTTTCACTTTTCTTATAATTTGAGTTCCCATGATTCAAGAATTTTTTGAAATATCATTTGAGCTCCTCTATAGCTCAAAGATCCTGCGCTTTTGAATAAAAATGTTGACAGAAGTAACAGAGAAGTCAACTACAATCCTGTTAGGTCTAAAAGCCTGATTTCACTTTCATTCATCCTTCCCTTTTAAGGAGAATCCAAAGACGTCAAGAGAACGTTCTCCTTTTCTCTCGGCCACTGATGTATGCAAAAATATTCCTACATTTCGGTTCCTTTGGGGTCTTTCTCCGACAGAAAGAAAGCGAACGTCAAACAAAAATTACATTCGAGCCAGATGTTGTTAACAGCGATGACGTAACAAAATTTGAACCAATCGCTACTCACGTTTCCTTTCGGTTAATTTCTATAAAGTAAAGAAAGGTTTTTTTTTTTTTCAAATTTTTTTTTTTATAAAAAAGGGCATTTTTTCAGATTTATAAACGTTTTTAAATGGAGAGTTCTTGTAGGCTAAATTCAAAGCATGTTCCCGTGTATCTCTGATTATATAGTTGTTCCGTATTTCAAACAATCCAGTTTAAGTTCATATGTGTGATATTTTTTATAAAAAAATTCATCTCTCTTGAATTACTTTTTTTTTCATTTAACCCTATTTTAATGCTGAAGTTGGTAAAGAAAAAATCACTTCTGAGATGAGTGAATATTAACGTCCCACTGTTCAGCTACACGAGAGCTTTTGGGGACGGTCTGCGTAATTTTGAACCATTTTCAAGTGACGCTGACGACACCTGAGCTGGCACCCCCCTCTCCTAACTACCACACCACACCACACCAACGGGAGGACGTTTGAGCTCTCGACAGATTTAACGTGCATCGCTCC
Organism: Trichonephila clavata; assembly: GCA_019973975.1. NCBI lineage: Eukaryota > Metazoa > Arthropoda > Arachnida > Araneae > Nephilidae > Trichonephila > Trichonephila clavata. The sequence goes on from BMAO01034703.1 coordinate 25,838, forward strand.
CCTACACGGTGGGTCTTCAGTGGTACTGGGATCCAACTCCTGACATGCTAGCCACGATTCGATGCCTAGACCACTCGGCTACCGCGGCCACTCACTTCTGAGATACGGAAAGAGAAATGTAGTTTTGTTTTTTATTCCTAGCCGATGCACGTTAAATCTGTTGAGGCTCAATGTCCTCCTGTAGCCGCGGTAGCCAAGTGGTATAGGCATCGGATCATGGCTAGCGTGTCATGAGTTCATCCTAGTACCACTGAAGACCCGCCGTGTAGGGGAGCGATGCACGTTAATTCTGTCGAGAGCTCAAACGTCCTCCCGTTGGTGTGGTAGTTAGGAGAATAGGGTGCCAACTCAGGTGTCGTCCACGTCACTTGACCATGGCTCAAAATTACGCGGTCCGTCGCCAAAAGCCCTCGTGTAGCTGAACAGTGCGACGTTAATATTCACTCACTCAATGTCCTCCTGTTGGTGTGATGTGACATTCATGTATCATACTTTATTTACTTAAGCCTCTTGTCACGGGGATTAACAATGGCGAGAGAATGTAATTAATACGCACAGTGATATTAATAGTGAAATAAATCAACCTTCTTAACAATGTAATCATGTACGATGAGTAACATATATTTAGGCAACATAATTGACGTATATTATTTATATATATATATATATATATATATATATAATACATCACACAAATATTATTAAGCAAATATTCGAAATCATATGAATCCTAGAGTACGACATCCCATTTCAAAATATCAATGGCGAATAAAAATAATGAGGATCAACGTATTCAAGCGAAATTAAAATTGTATAAGATAAAATTTATAAAATATCCAAGTGCAACCTCGGACTTAGGACAGATAAGTGGGGTTAAACTAGTTTGATGGTGCCAACCTTCCCCCTATTGCAACTTGGTATACTAATCTGGAAGGTTTTGCGAAATGCACAGATCCACCACACAACATTAGGTCTACAAAGTCAGCTTGTTAGTGGTCCAGCTGTGAAGAATATGTGCATTCCACACACAGGTTACATTTTGATACACACACAGACCAACGTTTACGCGACTGTACTTTAAAATTGTTAGTGACCAACCAAAATTTTTATGAACAATCAAAAAACTTTTTGAATGCAATCTAGCTTGCATCTAATATTACATATTTAAACTCGAATGTAAGAATATTGATCTTTTGGGTTATAACGTGGCATTAGAGGGAGTAATGAATAATGGGGGAGTTATGATTGATGTAGGAGAAATGAAAAATTGTTGAGAAATTGAAATACCGTTCATCGATTTCATTTATTAATAGGATGATTTGGGATGAGTTTTTTTTTTTAAAATTTTTTTTAATGATTTATGTTATCTGTTTTGGTGTTGTTAGGTATTTAATTTTTGTATATACTACATTCTTGATTTGAATTTTCAAACTTTTGAGGGTTTTTTCATTCTCTATATATATATATATATTATTTTATCAAATCAATATGAAAAATGTGAATAAAGAAAATACATGCATGGTTTCAATATTATGAGATGCGTTTATTTACCTTGTTTGCCTACTATATAATGAAAGACAACCGTAAGGAGTAAACTCCAATCGTGCGTGGGAGCAGACACATGCAGTTTTTTTGGGGGGTGGGGGGAGAGAAATATGGATGTGGGTGTAGATATCTGTGTAGAGGTTGAAAAGGCCCTATCCCTCAACAAACATATGAAAAAGAAAATTAATCGCAAAAAAAGAGCGAGAGAAAGAGAAAAGGGACTCATCCATCACAAACCCCAAGAAAAAATATGGTATTAATTATATAACAATATACTTCACTTTTATTTAGGTTTCCATTAAAATTATTCAAACAGAAAAAATTCATATGGCAAGCACTCGCCTTTACAGCAGAAATGACTCTAAGTAACGCCCAAGTTGCACGATCTTGCGGGTAACGAAATCCTGAGTCCTACAAGCAATATTAGTAAAGTATAATTTATATTTTATAATTTATTTATGCAATTATTTAAACATTAAAACAAAAATGCGGATCCAAGCAATTAGAAATATATTGATCGTTACCATTTTACGACAGATAAAAAGAAGACGTGTTTTCGTTGTATTTGTAAACAAAGCTAGATTTGCCAGCTGAAAGTAAAACATGGACTACAACCGCCGTCTCTTGATAAAAAGTGATACTTTACACTTTCTGCAAACCCGCTCAATCATTTGAAACGGGTTTTCTTACATACGACTATTCCAGAAGCAAAAACGTATAAGAATACCTAACGCACATGATCGTGCGGGTTGGGTCTCAAAGGGACAAGGCATGCAATATTAAAAATTTCGAACAATTTGAGGTTTTTGCATTTTGTACTGTGTATCGTCTAATATATAAATTTATATTTACAGGTCCATAACGAAAACCCTATTGGATAATCTTGTTCATATAAGGGATTTACATATGTGGAAAGAATTGTTGTGTTTAATAGGTAAGAGTTTTTTCATGTCGCCCAATGCTGGAGCATGGGGGGACGGACCTCGTCACATTGAATTTTAGTCAAGTGACGAGGACAACACCTGAGCTGACACTTCCTTTTCCTAACTGCCACACCACACCATCGGGAAGACATGGAGCCTCATCAAATGTAAAGTGCATTGGCTCTCCGTCTACACGGTGGGTCTTCAGTGGCACTAGGACGCGAAATTACGACACTTCGCCTACGAGTCCATAAGCATAACCACTAGGCTACCACGGTCTTGTGTTTAATTGGAGGATATGTATACAAAATAAATCGCTTGTGTGCATAAACAGTGGTAATTGAGAAGTTTCATTTTTTCATCAAAATGACGTGTGGATAATTGCAGTGTATTTTAACTACTGTCCCGCATGATTTATAATGATCAGTATGCGAAAAAGATCTTTTTGAAGTATATAATGGTTTGAGAAAGTTAACAGATAAAATCGCGAATAAATTAGGGCCACATATAGAAACATTTCTTCGGAATAAAACAATTTATACAGAATAAGTAAACGACCATCTTAGAAAAATAAACGAGCGGTATATCAAATTCTACGCTAGATAAGGAAGCGATATTTTCTCAGAAATGTTTTTTAAATTCATTATGTCTTAACATTTCTCTAATAGATCTTACAGGCGTTTGTAGCATTGAAACAAAGCAGAATTACAAAATTGCAACAAAGCGTATTTATAACATCTCTCCACAAGTACAAAAGTTTTGCTTAATTACAATACCTTTTACAAGCTTTTTCTAATTTTTTGACTTCTCTTAAAGTCATTAATTTGTTTCATATAAATAAGGAAAATATAGAAATATACTTATTTTTAATTCGCAAACTATGAGACAAATGAATAGTTATAGAAGGTACTTATTTCAGTTCGATTAATTAGTAACTTTATATTATAATATACAGGGTGTCCAGCCTTAATGTGACCCAATAGCTAATTCCAGAACCGTTCGGTTTAGATATGCACTCCTAATTTGAAAAATGTTTTAAAAAAGGTAAAGCATGTTTTTACGTGCTTTTCGAACCAAAAAACCCATTTACAAAAAAATTACAAAAATTAATTTTTATACCGTCCCCAGGTCCTGTCAATTATATTTAGGAAAACAGATGCAGTACATAAAAACAAAGTAAACACAAAAAGTTTCATTTTATTACGATAAAAACTGGCCGAGTTATGGAACTTTGAAAATCATATATTTTATCCATTTTCTCGGCTATTTTCAAGAAGCTAGTAAGAGGCCGTCTCCAAAGTGAAATTAGCTGGAACTCTGCCAGGAAACTTTCGCTCTTGCATTTCACTTTTATGTAAATCGTTTTTAAATTTAAAAGCATATGTTAATAATACAATAATTGAGTACTTAAGAAATAAAATTTATTCTGCGTACGTGTTAAAACTTAGAAAAAATAAAATATTTTGGACGAAGAAAACATTTCAAAAGCAGTTCCAAAAAATAGACTTATATGCTGCAGCTTCAGTCTGATTTGCTGCGTTTTTGCTGATCATGACGAACGTTAAAAAAAAATTTGCTGTATAGTCGCTTGCAATTGCAAACAGTCGTATACGAATATTACGAATTCTAGTACGGGAGAACGAGATGTATACAAATGAAGAATACTGCGAAATGGTACTGTTTTATGGGCAGTGTAATCGAAATAAGAGAGAGGCGGCAAGACTTTATGCCATTAAATTTCCCACTCGAAGACATCCATCTTATTGTACAATTGCCCGTGCTGTTCAACACTTGTATAAAATTGGGAGTTGTCATAGACGTATTCCCTTGTCTCGTGCCACACCTCGTACCTTCACCATTATTTAAGTTAATTTGGTCATTCTGATATAATAAAGCCCCTGATTCATGATTGGCACATCATTCCACATTATGCTATAATTTGAATGGCAAATCCTGTATTACTTTGCTGTTATTTGTTAAAACAAGCTGTTTTAATCTTTTTGGTACAAGTTGTATTTCTTTAATTTAATTTTTATTGTTTGCCATTCAGCAAAACAAATTGTCAATCTATGATATTTACTACGATGTTTTAATATTACTATGATGTTTTTCTTTTGCTCTTTCTGTAGATAGGGAATTATTATTTTCTAAACTCAATTTATATACGACCCCCTTTTCTGAGCAACTCAGCTACTTCAAATTTATGTAGGCATAACTCGTTCAGTTTTTATCGTAATAAAATGAAATTTTTAGTGTTTACTTTGTTTTTGTGTACTGCATCTTTTCCGAAATATAAGTGATAAAACCTGGAAACCGTATAAAAATTTAATTTTTGTAATTTTTTTGTAAATGGGTTTTTTGGTTCGAAAAGCACGTAGAAACATGCTTTACCTTTTTTAAAAATATTTTTCAAATTGGAAGTGCATATCTTAACCGAACGGTTCTGGAATTAGCTATTGGGTCACATTAAGGCTGGACACCTTGTATAATACTACAGCATTATACCTATGTGTGTTTGTGTTAAATATCCTTTAAATAAAATGTAAAAAATATAATACAATGTTATTCACACACGCGCGCACACAGAAAACATATTAAAAGAACATTAAAGGAAAGCTTTATTTTTCACAATGGCAGTCATTACTGCAAATTAAGAAGCTATTAAAAGGGTGACCAGCAGCCAATTGTCTGACTAATATATATCTGCAATGTTGTGAATTTAAAGTAATAAATTAGATTTTATCTCTAATTTTTATCCAGATTATTTGAATTTAATAAAAAAAAAAACAAATTATGATTCAAATAATGCGGACATTTTGGATCTACTATTAAAAATTTATTCACGGAGGCCGTGGTAGCCTAATAGTCAAGGTCACCGACTTGCGCCTGGTGTGACATGAGTTCGAGCTTAGTGCTGCTGAAGACCCACTGCGGACTGAAGCTCGTTAAATCTGTAGGGACTCAAACGTCTTAATCTTGGTGTGATGTGGAGGTTAGGATAGGGCGTGCCATCACACGTACCGTCCTCGTCGTTTGACCATGGCTCAAAATTACGAGGTCCATCACCAAAAATCCTCGTGTAGCTGAATAGGGTGGTGTTAATATTCCCTTATTCACTCACTCGAAGCTACACGAATTTTATTCGCACCGGACTACGGTCAAGTGGGGAGGATGACACCTGAACTTGTACCCCACTTTCGAAATGTCCAGTTTTTGGATCATCACGTGATCAAGCATTAAATATAAATTTTAAAAAATGGCCTGAAAAAAGGGAGCGATATTGGTTCTTTTTTAAGCAGTGTTAACCTATGGATTCATTACAGAAAAACTATTTTTTTGAAAGTTTTTGAACAAGAAAAATATTTACTAACACATCTTGCAACGTGAGCGTGTACTATTAACATCGGGTGGACTGGGTTTGCGCTCTAACGGTGTGAAACCAATCTCCTTGTTTTTCTCCTTGACTCTTTTCTTTTTGAACACAGGTACCGTCGCCTGAGAAGCCCAGCCAACACCCTAATAGTGAATCTGGCATTGAGCGATATGCTGAACGGCCTCCTGCATCCGATGGCCGCATATTCCTCTTTCCGGGGCGTGTGGAGCTTTGGAAGAGCAGGTGAGAAGTTTTTCCTGAATGTAAGAAAAACCCGAACCTCTCTCTTTTTTGCTTTGAATACCATTTGAAATCATCTAAGATTAGATAATTACTAAATTGCTTCATGTTTATAATGAAAAGAAAACTACACGCGGTACTTATGTACTATAGCAACCATGCCAACTTTCAAGATAACTCACCAAATTGGTAACCCCGATGTCGAATGTCTCGTAGGGACTGAATCGGCAACCATATGCTTCGTTTTATATTTCTCCGCTTGCAGGCATTCTAATCCTAGCCGTTCAAACTAACGCGAATACAAAAATGCAAATCTGGGATACACCGAATTCTTAAATAGAAAATTTATATTGAAATTAATAATAAAAATATAATTATATATAATTATAGTATTATTGAAACCCAGTGAGATCAAGTGGTAGCGTATTGTGCGTCCATGCCACAGGACCCGGATTCAAACCCTGGGCTGGGCAAGGTCCACTCAGCCTTTCATCACTTCAGTGGATCGATAAAATCAATACCAAGCTTGCTAGGGAACTAAACAATGAGGGTTTCACGTCAGACTGGTCACCTGACCGATACATCTGCTCATGCACTTCAGCGCCCGAGGCCCTGTAAACTGAGATGGGCCTTGACCCTTATGGGCTGTTGCGCCACTGAGCTTAGTTTAGTTTTTATATTATTATTACTTATATAATACTAAAGTAATAATATAATATAAAATTAATAATATTAATAAAATAAAATATTTATACTAATAAATAAAAATTAATTATTCTTTTCTTTTTGATGATTTATTAATTTTTCTGTAGTATTTTTTGACTACGCGTTCCCTATTCCCGTCAGCGTATTCTACTTTTAGAATTCTTGCTGTTTTATTCAATGACGCCAATAGGGTTGCGATAGCACATAAGCACCAATAAGGCCTTAAACTAAAAATATTTTATATGTGTCATCTATATATAACGGCAATTTAATTGTGATTTTTAAAACTCTCAATGGTCGGATGTTGAGGATAACTTTTAACCAATTTTTTTTTCCGTAACTTTATAACAAAACTCAATTCCTTTAATGTGGTTTTAGAAATTATTTATGATTTTTTTTTATCAACCCCTATTGAGTTCGAGACCGGTGTAAGGAGAGGAAATGAAATGGATAGGTGAACCACCTTGATTATATCTAGGGTACGGACCTTGCCAAATGGCACCCAGATACATCCCTGAAAAGGATTTCTTTCCAATTACGAGGTTTTATTTTTCAAAAATCCACAACGATCCCAGCAAGGTCGTTACTGTTAAACTAACGCCGTTGGAATTATCGACCAATAATTTTTCCTTCTTTCGTTCCCTGTCTCAGGCAAGAGAAATCGGCTCTTTTCCCCTTTTGAGAAACTTCTATTCACAAACCCTCAACTGAATATGTATAGAAACTAACGCTGCGTGTGTCGAATATTTCTGCATTGGAGATTATCCAAAAACACAAGTTTTCTGCAAGGTGCACTTTAAATTAAGTTAAAAAATGAGTTTATTTTATAAAAGTGGATTATATGGGAAAATTTTGCGTGCTATTTCGAGAGAGAGTTGGATGGTTAATTATGTAGGGTTAAGGTTTTTGCTTTAATGTATGAGTCTCTCTCATCCTTGCTTCAGTTATTTCATAGTCTTTCCTGAAGATAGTTCAATTGACATTTCTATTATACATTATAGTTTATATCTTCAATTATATAATTGCCTTTCGTTTCTGAAATGATAGTTCTAAAGAATATTTATTACCATACAAAAGGAACAATTATAAAATGTTTTCAAAAACTTAATTTTTGACTGTCGATTTAAATGAGTCACAGATCTAATCTGTTGCAATTAGAGAGAGAGGTACTCAAGTCAAAATATAAATTGTAATAAATTGATATAAGGGGATTTTAATATGATTTTTTTAAAGTTATGCCTAGAAATTTAAACATTTCATTTTTTTTTTCTCTTAAAATTTAGAAAATAAATTTCAGTTTTCTTGAGAATTTTGTGTTGTGTGAAAAGCAAAATGTTTACTAAACACATTTTCAATGTCTCAAAGATGTTTCGGATGAGACTTTTTACGATTTTGAGTATTAGTAATATTATTATGAATTGCATCGATACAACGGAAGGCCTATACAACCCCATTTATTTTGACGCAAAATATTATTTCTTAAACAAATTTGTTAGTTATTTACAATAATTGCTTGAATTGTTTTACGAAGGGCTGATAATAAAGAAAAGAGGGTGATATACGATTGGATTTCCGCCTAAATCTTGACATTTTTCGGTTATTTTGAAAATAAGAACATATAATAGAATGATGGAAGGTCCGGAGAATCCAACTGAGGAATCTAGACAGGGGTATTAATTCGAACCAGTCCAGGGGTATTAATTAACCTATCAGTCCACAGATACTCCATACATACTTTTAACCAGTGGGCGGCAAATTGATACTTTTGAGAAGTATTCGAGATTTTCTAAACGTGGTAATATTTATAGACTAATTTTGTTACAAGTAAAGACAGCGCTTTACGCTTTACTTCTCTTTGTATAGCATCCGAGAGGGTTGACATCAATCGTAATTGTGAAAAAGGACGTTTCCTACCAATATTTTCAAAAGCCATGAGAATTAGCCGATGGCGTTGTACAGAAATATTGTCGCACATTAAAATTCATACGCCAATCAAAGTAAACACTTTTTTCCACTCGCCTTCAGTTTTCACAGTATTTACAGTGGTGGTCGAAATTGTGAAATTTCATCAAAATTTTTATGTTTTTCCAAGTTTGTATGCTTATAGAAAATGTTACGTTGCTCAAAGTGCGAAGTCTTTTATATTATTTTAAAGACAATTTAATACTGAATTCAATACAAAAAACAAAATTCAAATATTTGCAAATCAAAAAAAAAGTTGTGCTACAATAACTATCGATATACATTAGATACTGATGATTGCAGTGAGTTATCAGTGCTTAGTGGGGTAACCTTTATTTTTTATTACAGCTTCCCATCGATGTTTCATTGAGCTGAAAATAATTTTAACTCTTCCTTTGTTATTACATGATGCCAGAAAACAATTACATTCTCAATTAGTTTCCTTTTATTTCATGGGTACCTCTTTTGGTCAAGTTTTCAAACGATGAAACAATTTTTCGATAGGATTGAGGTCAGGATTGTCTCCTGGCCAGGAGAACAACTCAATGATCTTAGAACGATACCAATCTTTCGATTACTTTACTGTGTGCGTGTCATGGAGCAAAATCTTTTATTTTTTTAAGAGATGCACAATTATTTTTAAACAAAGTGATTTACAATTTTTATTTTTTAAGAGATATAATCCTTACAAATTTTAATAGCAATGATCGGCCTTTCAATACTGTCTACAACAAAATAATTATTTTCCACGTTTCCAAAGTGTAAATAATAATAGTTTAGAAAACAATTTCATCCAAATTTTTTCGTAACAATATATATATACAAGGGGTGATCAAATGAAAAGGTACGAAACGACATAAAAATGAAACAGTTAAATATTTGCATATTCCGCCAAGGGAGAATGTAGCGAGACATCTCGGGATGCCATTGGAGACTCTGACTGGGATCGGATCATGCGAGGGTGCCCGCATGCGCAGGAGAGAGCAAAGGCTCTTATAAAAAGTGGCGTCCAAATGATGCGAGCACAGAATTACTCGAGCACAGAAAAAGCATTAACTCCGATGTGTACTGTGAGACACTCCGACGCCTACGCAGGTCCATCAAGAACAAAAGACCGGGGCTGCTCACGGAGGGTGTGGTTCTGCTCCATGATAACGCGCGTCCACACGTCTCCAGAGTCACACAAATGGAACTGGACAAGTTCCAATGGGAGACGTTGGACCATCCGTCCTACAGTCTGGACATGTCAACCTGCGATTTCCATGTGTTTGGTCCATTGAAGAAACACCTGAAAGGAAAGCGCTTCAACTCGGACGACGTACTCAAGGACACTGTGAAGGACTGGGTCTCGTCACAGCCACAGGAATTCTGGGAACAAGGAATCCTGCGGCTTGTTCATCAGTGGGATCGTTGTGCTTAGGCATATGGTGTATATTTTGAATAAAGTCTATATTTGTACCCACCGTGTCGTTTCGTACCTTTTCATTTGATCATCCCTTGTATATTTAAAATTCGGTCCAAATGCCACCCTGGACATGGGTCTGGTTTGTCCGGCCCTAGAGCCGCCCCAACGGGCATTGTATGTAAGTGTTGTAAAACCATAAGCAAAAATCACTTCTTTCCTCTACATTGTTTTTTTAAATTGTAAGGTTATTATTAAATTGAAAACTTTTAGTTTCCTCAAATGCATATTTAATTTAAACTTTAGATTAACCGTATTAGATATTTTCGTAAAGAAGCTTTCGCAAAAATCCTTTTTGAGACACCTTTGATAAGTACCGATCCACAGTGCACTGCTAGTGCCGCAATTAAGTTAAAAAAAAAACCTTTTTTAATGCGGTATTGGCGGCTGCACCACGAATTTTGCTATCAGATGAAGGATGTTTGTAAAGAGTAGACATTTATTGACAATCGACCAACACACTGTGCACTAACATTCTGTTTTTCTTAACCTATGCTGTGCTATAGGGAAATCCGGACTTGATTTTTTAATATAACTATTCAAAATTCAGCACATTTATTCAATTTAATATAAGTTTTATTTTGAAAAATTCGTAAAAATTTTGATTGATTGATAGAACCAAATACGGCCTGCGGTCGCCCCTTGTTTTGGCCGCCCGCGTACGGTGCATACCTGCTAGGATCGGCCCTGCCTGACATCTTAAACAAAACTTTCAGTCTGCAGTTGTAGTTACTGAATTACCCACCTATTTTCCAATTTTAACACAGAATTCATTTTTTGCTGTTTAAAATAAAGAAAAAAATCAAGATAAAAGGGTTTACATTGTCAATGGAGAGCTGCCATTCCTTAATTAAGCCAAAGTTCATGAATGAAAACGCTCGTGTGAACTTGTATAATTTTTTAATTACTGCAGCCCACATAATAATATTACACTGGACATTACACGATTACTACGACACTAATTACACTAAACAAATATCAGTTCTATACATCTATATCAATATTTAGAAGCTATCGCGTAGTCACTGTATGTTTCTCCTACGCGTCTATTTTAATTCTGAATTGAAGTAGTTGTTTCCAAACGGTGGCGCTGCTGTCGTTTTTAATGAAGATGGAAGGAAAGACCACTTTCTAGTCACACATCTGTTTCTGGGTGTCCAATCAACTCTTTTATTTGATGCCATTGCTTCTTGACTAAATATCTTTGTTGTCCTGACCAGGAAACAGTCTTGACCTCAATCCTATCGAAAACTTGTGGCACCGTTTGAAAACTCTTGTCCGAATGAGGTACCCATGACATAAAAAAGAACTAATTGGGGATGTAATTGTTTCCTGGCGTCATGTAATAACAAAGGAAGAGTTAAAAATTATTTTCAGCTCAATGAAACATCGATGGGAAGCTGAAATAAAAAATAAATGCTACCCCACTAAGCACTGATAACTCACTGCAATCATCAGTATCTAATGTATATCGATAGCTATTGCAATATAACTTTTTTGTGTTGCAAATAATTAAATTTTGTTTTTTGTATTGAATTTAGTATTAAGTGCTCTTTAAAATGATACAAAAGACTTTGCATTTTGTGTAACGAAATATTTGCGATAAGCATACAAACTTAAAAAAACATAACAGTTTTAAGAAGTGTCCACAATTTTGTCCACAACTATATATATATATATATATATATATATATAGCAGTAAATAATTCAAAAGAAGACTAATAAATCCCAAGAATCCTAAGATCAGACCGGAAGAACCAAGAACATGGAACCATGAATGTTTCCGAAATCTTGATTTTTATATAGGGAAATATATATATATATATGATTCCCTATATAAAAATCAAGATTTCGGAAACATTCCGAAGGCGAGAGAGAGAAACCCAATGTTACTTGCAAGACATAGAAACCATGGCTACGTTAGGATCTCTAGAATGGCACCAAGACTGGAAGCCGCCCCTGAGATCACGACCTTTCATTCTTCTACTGCGTCGTCCAACTAGATCAATCCAAATGAACTTCATAGAGTTAGTTTTTCAAGTAAAACTACTTTAGGCGCGGAGTGAATGGGAAATTTGGCCAGTTTTGCGTAACAGGAAAAAAGTGAACGGAAGTAATGATTTACCCCGCCATCCCTCCAAATCGTCACCATGGTGACGATTTGGAAAGCGAGCGGAGGAAAAAAAGTGTGGGACACACCGTGACTTGAGTCATGCTTTGAAAACGTTAGACGATTGCTAAGGAGGTATGGAGTGGGGCATCTTGATGTTTGGACTAAAGGCGCTTAGGTATTGGAGATATTAAGTGAGAGAGTAGGCTACTCGTAAAGAACTCGTTTGGCGAATTTCGTGGTTTTTATTTAAAAAAACGTGCCGTTTTCAACGAATAAACACACCCAAAATATTACCATTATATGGCTCTTCCCGTTAGGGGAGTTTCTGGGACATTATGTATATATCACTAACGTTCACGCCAGAATCACTACGGATAACGTCTTGTAAGCAAACACAGTGACTTCTGTGAGTGATGCATTAAGTTTAAATTATTAATTTTTATTTTAATTGAAATAAAATTAATTCTAGTCTGAATGCCTAGAATAAATTCAAAAAGAGGAAAAGAATTTCGTGAAAGAAAAAAAAGCAAAACTAGCAACAATTCTTGGCGAAAGTCTATATATTACCAGGTAGTTCTGTTGCAGCTTTTATCATATTTATCCATAAAGTTTTAGTGTTGTACACATCAGAGGCTGCTGCAATAATTGGATCCGATGATGATTAAAAGCCGATTATCTTCACTGGAGACTTTAATGTTAATTTTGCTTCAGAAGAAGCAAAGTCACTCATTGAATTCTTGAAACGGACACTGAGTTTGACAATGAATACTGATTCTAGAGAAGGAAAAAAAATACATAGAACCACGATTAATGCAGTTTTCTCACATTTTCTTGATTGACTACAATCGAGGATTTTTATATCCTACTTCAGTTACTACACACCTATTGTGTCTTTCTTGGAAAATGATGATGCCAGAAAATTGAATAAAAATATTATTTTCATGCAATGAAAGAAGTTCGATTTTTATTTGATTGAAGTAAGTTCTCCCAGCAGTTTAATATAATTAGATCTATTCCTCCATTTACGACCAACGTCACCAAAGAAGTTTCACTTCTATCGCGTGGCTTTCCACGTTGTTTTGCTCATTCGTAAAATTTTTATTAAAGTAATTCACTCTTTATCCAGAATGGCACCAACTTAACGTGTTATGCTGCATAGAAGGAAGTCATATTTTTAGAACGGGATGGAGATTTGATTAAAAAAAAGCTATTGACTACAAATATATCTTACTAGCCGTTACCCGCCCGCTTCGCTGGGTATTTCATGATGTTTTATAATTTTTTACTGCTTATATATATAAGCATAAATTATTGTTATCTAAGTCCTGCATTAAGAATTCGATTGTATTGAAAAATATACTTATACCTGTAACTGTCGCCTGTTGATAAAAAGAAAGGGCAGAACTCATCTAATTTGTATATTCTAAAAATCTCTAAAATTGAAGTATAGAATGACGTTTGCTCTTTCGTAACCCAAAAACCGAGTGGATTCCCGCAAAACCAATTTTCGGTGGATCTCTACTCCGTAAATTGAACATGCAAGCCTAAATCTAACAGAAGTCAAGTCTAAATCTAACAGAAAAAAACAAAAGTTTTACTATCAATATCCCCGTAATCCCGTTGAGAGCCGTTTTCCAAAATAATCGCTCTTAGCGGATTTCAATTCAACAAAAGAAAAATGCAAACCAAATTTCATTATTATAGTTCTTGTAGCTCGAAAAAACGAATTTTTTTGTCAGTACATCCCAGTAACCCCCTGCACCCCCCAAAACTTGATTTGCTTAAAATACATTCTTAGTGGATCCTTATTCAACAAAAGAAACATGCTTAACAAACTTCAAGTATATGGGTCTAACAATTAAAAACAGGAATTTTTTTCTGTAACTCCTCTTGACCCCTCGCAACCATACTTGGGGGTCAATTTTCATTTTACTCTTTGTTAGAGGAACTCTATTCCATGAAAGGAACATAGCTACCAATTTTCAAGCAGGATGATCAAATAGTTTAAAAATGGAAATATTTATCGATTACGCCTCTTAATCTCCCGAAATCAAACTTGGTAGTTGATATTCCCGAAACCCATTTTGTAGCGGTTCTCTACTTTACGAAAGGAATCTGCTCATCAAATTTCAGGACTGTACGTCTAATAGTTTAAAAATGGGGATAATTATCTATAACGCCACTTGAGCCCCCGCAACGCCACTTCGGGGTCTGTTTTCACAAAACCCATTTCGTAGGGGAATTGCACTCTGTGAAAGGAATCTTCTTAGCAAAATTTGAAGTCTGTGCGTCCAATAAATTGAAAAGGCAAACAAAAAAAAATATATCAATAACGCCTTTTGAACCCCCGCAACTCCACCTAGGGGTCTATTTTCACAAAACACATTTTTTAGTGTATCTCTATTCTACGAGAGGAATCTGCTTACAAAATTTCAAGACTGTGCGTCTAATAGTTTAAAAATAGAAATAATTATTTATATCTGCCCTTAACCCCCCGCAACACTTCTTGGGGGTAGATTTTCCCCAAACCCATTTTGTAGCGGATATTTACTCCATGAAAGAAACATTCCTACCAATTTTCAAGCAAGTAGGTCAAGTAGTTTAAAAACGAAAATATTTATCACTTACGCCACTTAAACCCCCGCAACGCCACTTAGAGGTTTGTTTTCATAAAACCTTCTTATAGCTGATCTCTACTCTATGAAAGAAATCTATCAAATATAAAGACTGTGCGTCTAATAGTTTAAAAATGGAAATAAATATCTATAACGCCCCTTAAGTCCCGCAACGCCACTTGGGGGCAATTTTCACGAAACCCATTTTGTAGAGTATCTCTACCCTATGAGAGGAATCTGCTTACTAAGTTTCAAGACTGTGCGTCTAATAACTGAAAAATCGGAATTTATAACGTCCCTTAAACCCCTCGCCCCCGCAACACCCCTTGAGGGTCAATTTTCCCAAAACCCATTTTGTAGCGGATATTTACTCCATGAAAGAAACTTACCTACCAATTTTCAAGCAGGTAGGTGAAGTAGTTTAAAAACGGATATATTTATCTATTACGCCCCTTAATCCCCCGCAACGCCACTTAGAAGTCTGTTTTCACAACAACCCGTTTTTTTAACTGATCATTGTTCTACGAAAGAAATCTATTTATCAAATTTAAAAACAGTGCGTCAAGTAGTTTAAAAATGGAAATAATTGTCTATAACGCCCCCTAAGCCCCTACAACGCTACTTGGGGGGGGTCGATTTTCAACCAAACTCATTTTGTAGCGGATGTCTACTGTATGAAAGGAATCTGCTTACCTAATTTCAAAATTGTACTTTGAGTAGTTTAAACATGGAAACAATTATTTATAACGCCCCTTAACCCTCCGTAACGCCCCTTGCGTTTCGAATTTCGGAAAATCCGTTCTTAGCTGATGTCTACTTTTTGAAAGGAACATGCCTACCAAATTTCAAGTCTGTAGGTTGAATAGTTCCAGAGATATCGTGATTAGTCAGTCAGTCAGTCAGTCGCTTTTCTCCTTTATATATATATATATATATATATATATTAGAAGAGTTATAGTAAACAGCGATACTTCCATGAATAAAAAAAAATTCAATTTTAACTCACTGTGTGTCTTGAAATCGGGAGATACTTTCTGAAACGAACAAACTCTTTTTCACGTTTTTCTTTTCCTCACTGCACTTGAAATACTATCAAAAATGAAAGCTTCATAGAAACCTTTGAATATTTTTCTACTTTAGAATGAGAAAAAATACTCTCGCAAAATTATTTTGAAAAAGGCTTTCAAAAATACGCTATGTTTAATTAGGAACTATTCCATTAAAATGATACTCTCGAAGCTATATAAAGAAGACATCCGCGTTGAAGAATATGAAAAATCCGGAGAGTCTCTTGGACATTCCTTTTTTTTTTAAACTTATGAAGTTAAAAGGATAGCAAGAAGATGCAAAATAAAAAAAAAAACTGTCTTTTTCTTTTGACTTATGAAGGGGAAGGAAATAAACTTTAGAGTGGAAAAAGAGTAAAAACTCTCCTCTTTCGATAAATGATATACGATTCGAATCTTTTTCCCATTTATGATCGCAATCCGTAGATATTCTACATAATGATACCGGCGCCCTTGAGTGCAACCTTCAGTCAAAAAGGTCTGTCAGTCCGTCCCATTCTCTTTTAACCACTGATTTGCCTAAAGAGGAGAGTTAGAGAAGAAAGACAAGCCACAATGCTCTGAAGATATTTTCGTAGAATATGCAAGGAAAATAAAAATATGAACATGAATTTCACAGCAGAATTATGTTTATATTTGAATAATGATTGAAGATGTTTGTGCAATTCAAAATTCGATTGGCATTTGTAATTGTTATCAACCAAGTTCAGGGTCTGTCTTTTAAATTTAATGGTTTAGATCTAGACACGAATTGCTTCTCATATAGACAACTGTTTGTTGTGTGTTCTAGAATAGACAAACCAGACAATTTCTGTCTGAACACATAATGAAGCAACACAAAATATTATCTACCCATAAGCATTGTAAAATCAACCCTTTGCCCTCGAGAACTCTTGAGAAGAACCATTTGAAATTTATCTTCTCACTTGATAGTGGAGGCCACTATAGAGGTAACGTAAGTAGTTTTAGATTCATGACATAAGGACAAAAACAAACCTTAATAACTTCAAGTGTTCTGTTACAAATGATATATATTTAGGAAAGTTTTTTATGTATATTTATAAATATATTTTATAAACAAAAAAATCATACTTCAAGTGCAAATGGTTAAACATATTAGAAAATGTATACTTTTTCTCAGGGGCGTAACGTACACCCTCGCATTGCGGGGGGAGGGGGGGGTCCAAAGCCTGACTGACGCCAAGTACGTATGGTTTTGCAATCCTTTGTTAGACCTGGCTTGGGGCTTAAACTTGACTTTGCAGGGAGACCCTAATTTTCCCCTTTACCCTACTGTTTCTCTTTACTTTCTGCTTGCGGCTAGTTTATTTGTTTGCGGCTAGTTTTTTATGTGTTAAGTCCACACCAGATGGCCCCGCAGTTTTTATAATTTGTATATATATGATGTGATTAATGGTGCATTGCAATATCCGACCAAAAGTTCAATACCGGTATTCGGTATTTTTTAGAACTTAATACCGGGATACCGGTATTAGAAATTTAAGGTAAAAAAAAGAAAACCCAGGGTTTTTTTTTTTTTTTTTTGTTTTACTTGCCAGTTTTATTAGAAAGTGTAAATATCACAAGAAATTATTTGTAACTTATAAATTATAACAGTATATAAAGAATCCCAAATTAATTATTTTGTGATATAAATCTTATTTATATCCCGAAAAGGTGCAAATATTACTTTCATTTTACTTATAATTTCACCCAAATTATCTTTATTTCGAAATAATCTAAAATCCCCGACATCTTGGGCATAGAAACTGTACTTAAATTTGTACCTTCATCACAATTAGATTCTTTCCTCTTTAACAAATTTGTATCATGTTTCGTTTTTAAATGTGTATGGAGTCCGCTTGTATTTCCTCCCTTTCACTTTAATAACTGTGAAACATTTTTTACATTGTTTCATCATATAAATAATGAAACCAAACCGAAGTATTATCAATTGATTTTTCATGTTTTGTAAAGTTATTCTTATTCATTATTATGGGTTATTATTTATGAGTATATATTTTATAATGAATCTGAAAAACATTTTGAACCCCAAATTATGATATGCAAATACAATGTGAATAACAATCTCACCAATTTAGAAAATATCGAAATATTAAACAGTGTTCTTCAGAAGTACAACCTTGGTTTCTCAGATACGAATATCAGACTACGAATCCTGTGCAAGTGCAGTATCCCTCTAAGCTGTAATAGGACAATTTTGGCCTTGGATAGTTCAGATATTTTATAGTTTCTCTTGATTGTATGATGCAATTTTGTATTCCCAGTCTAATCAATTTCGCCTGTTAGGGAGACATTGTAGTAACAGGTGTTGATGATGGATGAAGGAAGGCAGATAAGTTTGGATATGTTATTCCTCTTTCAACGAGAACTCAGTTAGGAGTAGTGTATTTAGTACTTTTTGTCAGAGAAATAATTTGTCTATATTTTTAAGTTCAGATTAATAGTCTTTAATCCTGTTGTATCTAGCAATGAAAAAATCAGATGATGGATTTAATGAATTGCCTTAGAACTGTAGAACTAGCTAGGAAAAATAAAAATAAGAACAACGGAATGAGCGGAATAAAGACGTTTAATATTTTCACCTTCTGAAATGGATGCAGAATTATTTCATTTATAATATATTTTAATCATGGCGCAATAATTAACACTATAACATAAAAACAAAAACGTATGCTATTTTGCTATGTTGGCGATCCCTGAACATATAAGAAACAATTTTAAAAAATTCTAGTAAATACCGAAAAACCGGTATTTAAACTTGTGAATACCAGTATTTCGAAACTAAGCAGATGGCTCAAAATACCTGGTATTCGGTATCCTGGTATACCGGTATTGCAATCCCTACTTGTGTGTGCTTTCTTGTGTGGTGCATGCCTAAATACTTTCTTTTTAAACAGACTGAGCCACAGTAACGCGTGGCTTGTGGTACAACGAGTACAAAATAAACTTCAATCGCTATTTGTAATTATCGCCATTTCCACATTTCAAGGTGTCTCCTTACTCTTACCAACCCTTTTTTTTTCTTACTGAATAAAAATGAAATGATTTACTTTAATTGATAGTCAAAAGTTTTCTAATGCAATAAGCATTCTTTTATTTAACAAACGTATTTGATTAACAATAATTTCCCTAATTTTAATTGAATAGGATCAGTATAAAAATTAATTTTAATATTTATACGATAATTAATTGTGCTGGTATCGAAGCAGTATTAGTTTTTCATATAATCAATTATCATTTTTTTTTCATTTATTCTTTGCTTTATAATTTTTATTTACTTAATGATCTGGAAAAGTTTTTAGCTAAGAACTCTTAAATTTATATTTTAATTACGGAACGAAGTTTATTGAAATTAAGCATACAGTTTCTAAGCTACTTTATATTTCAATGTGCATTTAAGGTGGGGGGGGGATGATGTTTTGACTTAGCAATGTTTAACACAGAATTGCTGTTTTGGATTTGAAAAGCATATAATTTTCAATTTTTTTTTCCTATCTCGCATTTTCACCATAAATGTAGATTTTCACAGCAACAAAACTGGGATTTTTAAAATTAATTACTCAACATACTAACATGGTTTTACGACTAAATACGGATAAATAAAAAATTAAGCTATTTTTCAAGAAAATTCGTACAGTTGCGATAATGAGGCAATGTAACGGACCAGAGTGAAAGTGATACTTTCTATGAACGATTCGGTGTGTTCATGACGGCTGCTTCGGAAAGATGAGCTCAAATTCTTTTGCTTCATCATGAAATAACATTCACAGAACTGTCGCTTCAGTTTTTCCCTTGCAAACGCCCCAATAAAATCAAATATATTTTTGTTCATTAATTACATATAAAACCTTTTCTTAAAAGTAATTCAGCAAAAAAAAAATAATCGTTAATAGTATTTCTGTCACGTTTCTGTTACAAAACGGTATAAATGAGACATTAACACCATTTTTTTTAATTGCAATTTATTTCAGCACTTTTACAACTCATCTCCCAAGGGAACAAAGCGCTCTATCTCACTTCATTCATTCGAATGGCCAAAAAAACTTACACACCTATGTTCTTAAAAAAAAGTGTTCCCCATAAACAACACATATCAATAAAGCCATACGACCTGATCATAAACTATATTGAGTGAAATTGACAGTGAACATTTTTCCTCGGTCGTTCGAGGGATTTTGCACATAATCGGTGCCTGTATTGGAAGAAAATAAAAGTGACGGAAATATCGAATTTTCTAGTAATGTTCTCATTTGAAGTAAAAAGAATTTTAAGAAATCGTAAGTTGAATATATCGCCTAATTGTTTTAACACTCCTACTGTGGTGCCATCTATTTCATTGCCCAATTCAACGAATATCTGACATGCTCACTTTCACTGAAACAGTAGAGAACCCTGAAGTCATATTTATATAAAATCTCTTTATTGAGCGACCCTTTAATTATTAAATATTCAGGCTCTATTTGGATTCAGTATCATCTTTTATTAATTCTCACGTTAAAAAAAAAAATTATTTGTATATAAAAACTTGCGTTTTTTTACAATTGGTTTTACACGCAAACATTAATCTGTACTATTTACTTTTGTGTAAACAGTCGGTTTCCTATTTCGGTAAATACAGAAAACGATTACACCTAAAACTCAATGTGCTTTTCTAATACTTTTTTTTTATTTTCATTTTAGACAAGGATCGATTTCGGATGTAGTTAGATTTATTTTGATCGTTTGTATTCATTTGATTGTTTGTGGTGACGAATGGAACTCACACAGCAACACCTTTCCGAATTTATTTTAGAAACAGATAAGAGACTTGCTTTAAAACATTTATTTTAAAGTAATAAGGTATTACATTTGAATACTATTCAAATAGTTTACAGAACAAACGAAATAATGCGATAGCTACGAAATTTTAGATCTTTTTCTAAGCGAATAAATTTATTCATCTGGCTAAATGTCAAATATAAACAGGAAAGTTAGAAAAAGACATTTAAGAAACTAAAATTTGGATTTTATCTCGGGTTTCATGGACATGATTTGCTTGTAATCGTCAAATTTTGGAGCTACCCAGGCGTTATTGGAGACTCTACTGGGCGCCATGTAACTCTACATCAAGGACAGGGATGAAGACGACATCTCTAAATTTACACATCACGCCAGCGGGGGACATCAAGTCTCTTAAGACATCAAGTCTCAGCACGGATTTAACTTGAATCAGATCCTCTACTTCAGGGGTGTCCAACCCAAATGACCTCGCGGGCCACTTCGTAAAAACATTATTATCACGTGGGCTACATTTAAAAATATATGTTTTTGTATTAGACTTGGACCTCTATACTACAAACATTTATTGAAGGTGAATATTTAAAGTACATTGGCATATTATTATTGTTTTTCTTGTATACAAACATGGGTAATGTAATAATGATAATGCAAGGATCCAAATAATGTTTAGTTTATTTAATAAGTGAGATATTTTTTTGTTTCTCAGCCCTTTCACTTAGTTCTTCGCAAGTCTCTCTTACAGCCCTTTGAGTAGCTGAAGAGTTAATATTCACTCCCTCGTAAGTTGATCTCAATGCGTGTATTTGCGCATCGTAATTGATATTGCAAGTTTTAGTCCCTTAAGTTTGAGTAGGATTTATGCTTGACAAATTTCATTTTCGAAAGAAAAAAAAAGATTCGCAGTAATAAAAGTATTGCAGTGGCGCAAACAAAGAGGGGGGGGGGAGCTCCTCGAGGTCCGGACCCCTTCATAGCCCTTGATTTTTTTCCCCGATTGATTATAATCTTAAGTATATAGTACGTAAAACTTAATTAAGCAATTGTTATTAATAATTAATTTTTATTAATGAATGTTAATTATTTATTCAAAAAATAATATTAATTATTAATTAACTTTTTACTGTTTTTGTTCCCGAAAATCGACAAAATCAATAGAATATGTTGGGCGGCATAATGGAGCATCATACGAGAAAGGTGAACTTTCAATCCTGAAAAATTCCTGTGTGCGCTACTGAAGTAATGTGATAAAATAGAAACAGTTATCTGGTTTATTTGTGGGGAAAAACACACACACACTTTAAAAACAAACATATTGCACAAAATGGTCATTTTTTGTACAGTTGCAATGAGTATCGCGGTTCGCAGTGGCCGCGGTAGCCAAGTGGTCTAGGCATCGGATCGTGGCTAGCGTGTCAGGAGTTCGATCTAAGTACCACTGAAGACCCGCCGTGTAGGGGAGCGATGCACGTTAAATCTGTCGAGAGCTCAACCGTCCTCCCATTGGTGAGGTGTGGAAGTTAGGAGAGGGATGTGCCAGCTCAGGTGTCGTCAGCGTCACTTGACCATGGTTCAAAATGACGCGGTCCGTCACCAAAAGCCCGTTGCTAAACTAGTGCGACATTAATATTAACTCACTCGTGGTTCGCAAAATCATTCAAGGCAGGCCGTGTCCCTCTGCTGCACACGGTGCGTCTTCAATGGTACTCTCTCTCTCTCTCTAATTCAGCCTCTTCAAATAATTTCTAAGTTTTACTCTGAACTATTTTTTTCTTTTCTCGTTTTGTTTTGTATGTACATTTATTGTTTACTGACCAAAAGTTTGTGTTTTTCGTCTTGACTACATGTGTTCTGATTGTTATATACTCTTGTTGCTTAAATGTTAGTCATGGAACAGAAACTCTTCGGGCCCTGAGGCTACTTAATAACTCCCGATTTCCAGAAAGAAGTGTTTGCCAAATGAGAAATTCTGGATCCAATCTATTAGAAAATCAATATTTAACAATATTTTTCAAATTATAAATAAATTTTTGAAAATAGTCAGGTTTATCATAAAGAAATACCAAAAGAGAAGAAACCTGGAAATGTGGACTCTGAGAGAAATCTTCTTCTTGAACTCGCTTTGAAAAATTCCCATTTAACAACAAGATTTAAGGAATCATGGCTTAAGAAATTGAAAGGAAAAATTTTCCTGTAGTTTGAAGAAATCCAAAATGAAGTTAACTTAATGAAAGTAAAATCCTACTTTTTGAGCACCCCTTGACAATGATTTTTAAATTGAGATCAGTTGGATAGATAGCGCGATTTCAAAATTGAAGTCATTATAAGATGAAACAAGATCTTCAAACAATCAATAATTGTATTCTTACTGATGTTAAGAAAAGTATAGTATTAAGTGAAAGTTGAATTTCGGGGGAAAGTTCAATGTAAAAAGGGACCAAAAGAACTAGAAAAATCATTCACCTTGTTCAAAATATCATGTGGAGATTTTTCATTCTTTTTGACAAGTGCAAAGGAATTTTTATCTGTCGCTTTACCACTTACTGCAAACATTTTCTCTTCTTTTCTGATTCTAGCTTAGAATAAGAACGAAACACTGCCTTTGCACAGAACATACGTTCTGATTAAAATTTGTGACCGTAGTAGCCTAGTGGTCAAGGTAACGGATTCGTGGCCGGCGTGTCGTGAGCTCGAGCCTAGTACCGCAGAAGACCCGCCGTTGAGGGAGGCGATGCACGTTAAATCTGTCAAGAGCTCAAATATCTTACCTTTAGTGTCGTGTGGTAGTTGGGAGGAGGGTGCCAGCTCAGGCGTCGTCCTCGTCACTTGGTCATGGTTTAAAATGACGAGGTCCATCCCAAAAAGCCCTCGAATATAGCTGAAAAATGCAACGTTAATATTCACTCACTCTGATGAAAAATCCAGTTCAATATAAAAAAGATCGAGATACATAAAAGACATTGTGTTTCCCCGAGCAAAAAGAGCAGCTAAATTTCACACTGTTATGTTGGCAGTAGGAAACCAGAAATTGTGCTTGCCATTTAGAGAACTTAACAACCCTTTTGGTGCCAAGTAATTTTTGTCCCCAAAGTTCGTCCCGATTTTCGTCCCCCCCCCCTTTGAGATGGCGAGATCTGCAGCTTTTTTTCTTATTCTCACGTCTTAGCTTCCTTTATTTCTTCTACGGTTCAGAGAAATTTAATTATGTAACTTTTAAAAAAATATCTTTTTTTTTTAAGTAAAAAAAAAAAAAATTACCTATAGACCAGGTTTTTTTTTTACGCCTTTAGTAAGCAGAATCAACCAAATAAGCAGCGGAGGCATCGCTTTTTAGATGATGACGAAGTCTCGAATCCAAACCTACGCATCTTCAAGCGATAGTTGTCTCAAAAAAATTTACTTAATCGTTATCTTTTCATTCCTAAAAAATAGCCAGGCTTTTTTTTATGGCAGTGTCAAATTTCAGCAGCAAAAAACATAGAATTGATGGTCAATGAAGAAAAAACTAAATTCATGGCAATAACAAACAGAATCTCAATTCTGAAATTAATGAATAGGAGTTTGAATAAGTACTTAAGCACAATTATAAATAATAGTAATGACATAAAATTTGAAATCAAAAGTAGAATCAAGATGAATAGCAAATGTTATCGCGGATTGCAAAACAGTTTAAATCTAAATACATAAGTAGCAAAACAAAAATTCAGTTATACAAGACTCTAGTAAGACCAATTGTTTTTATGCGGCAGCGAATACTGGACAATTAACAAAAATGACGAAGTAAAACTGATGACTTTCAAGAGAAAAATCTTAAGAAAATGTTTGGTGCAGTTAGAGAAAACGGAATCTGGAGAATGTGATGCAATGTTGAGTTTCAATCCAAATTACGGAGAACACAACATAGTCAAAGTGATCAAAGCTTCCCAAATAAGGTGGCTGGCGCATGTATTTCGATATAGAGATGAAAACTCTGTTAAGAAAATAACTTTGCAAACTCCAGAAGGAAAGAGGAAAACCGAGAAAAAGGTGGGTGGATAAAGTCAAAAAGTGGTTGAAGAACGTAGGAGTTACCGATAGAAGAATGTAGCATCGAATAGATCAAGATGGTGTAAGTTGACTGATACAACCTTGGCTGGTAACCGATTGTAGTACTTGGAAAGAAGTGTCAAATTTGAGCTTTTTATTTTTCGGGAGAATTTGTATATATCACGAATTTATTGAAAAAATTAATCTTTAGAAAATGAAGACATAATATACTTAAACATAACATTAATAACAAGACACAATGAAGTTGAGCATGGGGAAAATGTTTTACAATTCGGTTTCCTCTTAAAGAACGCCCAAATTCGTGTTGTGGGTGAAGTGTTTCTCCCAAACCATAAGACTGCAATTACATTTTATGTAATAACATGTTTTAACACGCAATTTGACTTGGATTCTGCTTTTATAATGCTGATAGTTGAAATAAATTTTAAATCACAAAAATAGTTTTTCTAAGCAACTATAATTTCCGAATTTAGACCACAAGTGGTGTCCATTGGGTCATTTTAAAAATTTAGCCATGTCAAGAATTTTGGAGTTAGTATTGACTCTTGTCACGTAGAGTGGGGACTTATTCTTTTTTCTTGTAGACTCGAGGTACTTGTATTTCAAAATGTGTTGATAAAAACAAAAATGAAATTCCAATTTTGATACTGGACACTGTTGTCAGAAACAGGTTGGTCCGATTTTGAAAAGCTGAAAAATTTAATCCTACTGAATTTGGCTTATAATTCATTACTGTTTATTACCACTACTGAGGACTTGTTTGAAAACTTTATAAAGCGGTGATAATCATCAATGAACTGAGCACCTACAGGATTTTGTGATTGTTACTGACCTCGAATTCAATTTCTTTTTCTTATTTTTTCCCTATTTTTTTTTTTAAGTTATAATATATATTTTCTCCAATCAATACCCCATAAGACTGTGTGAAATTTTTTTCTGTTCACTAGATTGCTTACCTATTTTCTTAACTAATATGGTAAATTTTTATATTCATAGGAAAAACACTTCTAATTGTCGATTAAATTGCATTCAATACAAAATATTTACTTTATTTTTGCACTTGGGGTAGTTTTAATAACTTACTTGGTGAATTTATTTTTCAACACTTTATTTTGTCTGACAACAGTCTCCTTCAATATATTTGGGTGGCCGCGGTAGCCAAGTGGTCTAGGTATCAGATCATGGCAGGTATGTCATGAGTTCGAGCCCAGTACCACTAAAGACCCGCCGTGTAGGGAAGCGATGTACGTTAAATCCGTCGAGAGCTCAAACGTCCTCCCGTTGGTGTGGTAGTTAGGAGAGGGGTGCCAGCTCAGGTGTCGTTCTCGTCACTTGATCGTGGTTCAAAATTACGAGGTCCGTCGCCAAAAGCCCTAGTGTATATATATAGCTGAACAGTACGACGTTAATATTCACTCACTCATTCAATATATTTGAAACAGAAGTGAGATGCTACTTAATTTTGCCCTTTGAAAATGATTTAAGAATTTGTAATAATCTCTTTGAGTAATATTTCTTTAAAAAATATATTACTTTGCGAATTCTTTTTTAAAAAATTGCTTTCATAAACTTTTGCGTTACTTTCATAAAATTTTTCACTCTCGGTGTACTTTTATTTTTCTTGTCTTCAAATCTATAGGTACATATTTCATGAAATTCATTGAAAAATAAGTAATATAAAAAAAATCAATTCCTACTTAGATCAGCAAAGAAAAATTTTATTTTAGTTACTTTTTGTTAAATAATTACAATTAACATAAATATGTATGTGACAGAATCACAATATTAAGTGGCAAAACACCTTTTAAAGCTACATTAAAAACATTTTAACCACATTAAATTTGCATTTACATTTTTTAACAAAAGTTGAATAGAAAAGTGAGAATCTATCTTAAAACCAGTGTAAAAGGATTCCTGAAGTCTAACTAGCATATGATATATCAGGTTAAGTTAAATATTCATCACAAATTGAACAAAAGCTGTTTTATCCAATGGTGCTGCCATCTAGAGAAATAATATTGACTGAAATATATCTCTCAAAATATAATAATTTAATTAAATTAATGAGTTAATATTTGAAAAAAACTATATTAATATCAAATGCCATCCACTGCAAGTTTAAAAAAATGCATTTGGACTTGTGAGTGGATGAATAAAAAGTATTTTATTAGCGATTGAAAATTTGAACAAGATATAGAAATAAATAAATATATTTAAGGAGAGTGTGAATTAATAGTAGGAATTGAATTTGAATTTTCTGGAAATGTCAATCGCCAATAATATGAGTAAGTGAGAGTTTTATTTACGTCACACTATAAAGCAACATGAGGGCTATTGGCAACGTACCTCAGAATTCTGAGCCATAGCCAAGTGACGAGGACGACATCTGAGCTGGCACCTCCCTCTCCTAACTACCACACCTCACAACGATAGGACATTGAAGCGTCGACAGATTTTTCATGCATCGGCTTCCTTTGCACAGTGGGTCTTCAGTGTCACCAAGATTCGAGAGAACTCTCGACTCAAGTTCTCGTGACCACAACCACTAGCTACCACTGCCTTCACCAATAACATGAAAACAAATCACAAAACAAAACATTCAAATAGGATCCTTCATTTTACCAGACACAAAAATCAATTTCAGTGTTTTATTTCATTCTGTCAGAAAATCGATTCTTTATGTTGCAGGGTGTGAAGCTTATGCTGCCCTGTGCGGTCTCTTGGGACTGGTGTCCATCGTGACGCTGACGGCCATCGCTATGGAACGGTGTCTAGTCATCTCGGTGAAGCCATGGCATGGCGCCGTCCTCTTCACACACTCTAAAGCCAAAGGGGCGATCGGCATCGTCTGGTTCTACTGCATGGCACTAGTGATGCCACCTCTGGCCTTGGGATGGGGCGCGTTTGTGCCCGAAGGATTTCTCACCAGCTGTTCCTTTGACTATCTGTCACGCAGCCCCGGCAACAGAGCCTATTTCCTCTTCCTCTTCTGCTTCGGCTTCTTCCTGCCCGTACTCATTATAGGTGAGTGAAAAGAGATTTTATTTAATAGTTGACAATCTCTTCCTGCACAACCGGATTCCACTAATTCCAAATGAATACATCAAGGTAATCCCAGCTCTTATGACAATTCTATCCCTAGCTGTTCCAAGAGACCTAGAGCAGTCCTTAACCACTCGTAGCAAAACTTTACAGCTCTGAAAAAGATGAGAATGTCTTGATACGAATTTAAAAAATCTTATATAAACTTTTTAATGTTTTTTTTTGTTATTTATCACTAGTTTTTTTTCTTTTGCAAGACTTCATTCACTCTAATTATTCCCCCCTCCCCACCATGCAAGCTTTTGCACTCGTTTAGTGGGACGATTTTCCCCCTCCCCCATGAACTTATTTTAAATGTCTCTACTTTTTCTTACCTTTCTTCAAGTGGCTATTTAAAATTTCCTTTCAATAACCGCAAGCAATTATTTAAGAGGTAATGAGTAACGAACTAAAAAATAATATTCTCTTTAATCCCTTATGTTAAAGAAATTCATCCTTTTTCTCATCTTTCCGTCGAGATGCGGCAGATGGTTGAAAGACGGGTGTGGTTGTCATGGAGATGTGACATCCTTTTCGCTTCTCTCTCCTTCGAAAGCGAGACCGAAATTAAATCAATTGGGAGAGTGGTTTCCCACTCACCCCTCCAACAGCGTTGATGCGCTGCACTCAATATGGACTGCTCTATCTATTTTTATTTAACTTCAGCAAATTCTTTTTTCAACGAATTCTTATTGAGGGGATAATAGAGCTTTCCATAAGATTCCATGTAAATGTGTAACCGTTACCGAGCTAGGTTTGTTTTTAATTTGGCTTGTTTTATTATAGCACGAAATAATTTTTTACTGCTTTATTTCTCATCACTTCTTTCAATCTGAATCAAATTAATAAGGCATGGGACCAAGTGAGCAAAGTTCGACGATAGAGATAGAGGTATTACGGATTTTCCATCACTCATTACGCAGTTTAGGGGTTCTGGCGAATTTTTTATTTGTTTTATCTGTCTAAAAATAGTAATACTAGAGTAATCGAAAGTAAGTCCCGTTTTGCATTTTCGCCACGGAACAGCTGCGTTTGTTAGCTTGAGCACGCACGTGCTTTCTGCTGAGTTATTAACAAGCGAGGAAAAACATTTTCAGATCGTTGACTTTAATGGCGCTTGTTTACTGAGAGTTTAACAGGCTTTAAGCAATCGAGCCTTCCATTGCACGTGAGATGGATCGGTCATCCTATCTCTCAATGCGAGGAATACCAAAGTTTGTGATACTCACAGACAAATTTGGGAAATGAACGGACCTAATACGCTGTGAGTGATTCCATGGTCAGAAGATGGGTACGACAACCCAGTGAAGGGGGGGACATAAAAATATACACGATAGCGAACGAAGTTACTGAATTGCGATAGATATTTTCTGCAGGGACGGGTTTAGGCTTAGATCCTTGCGACCCAAGCCTAGGACGACAAATTTTTAGGGGCACCAAAATTTTTAGGGCTACAAAAATTTTAAATCGTTTTTATTTTTTATCAAATGTAAGAACGAATTTTAATGTTTAATAGATAAAATTTATTTCTTAATTAAAAGCAACTTATTCTAAATTGTATATATTTAGTTGTTATACCATATATATATATATATATAATTTATGCCTAAATTCAATACCTAAATTTAATTCTAATCTATTATTATTATTATATATAAGGGCATCAAATCAACTTGGACCTGGAGTACCATCAATCATAAATCCGCCACTGAGTTTCTGACCACTCCCTCTGCAGACTAGATCAAGCACTAATTGATTTTCATCTGGAAATTCTTTCTTGCTGGCAAACAGTTCCGGGACGACAACGATATCAGATCCGTCACTGCCAGGGACGTCTTAAGACTTCTTGAGGCCCTGGGCCCCTACACAGATGTAGACCACGCCTATTGCCCTTAAAAGCAAACAATACATAGCATACACATTGTCAAATACTCATACACAAACAATAACCCGAAACAAATAAATGTACTTGATTCACATCACACACGCCATTTCGACCAACTGCCACCGTCTGACTGAATGAGTAATGAAGGTGTATGGTGGTAGGCCTAGGACTGTACGTGGACGACCGTCATCACATATAGCCAATTGACATATTGTCTAAAACTCACTGTTTTTTTTTTTTTTTTTTTGGATTATACAAGAGGAAATAACATTAGACCTTTTGAAATTATTCGAATTAAGATCTCCTTATAGAATCAATTAAGATCTTCTTATAGAACGAATTAAGATCTTCTTATAGAATTAATTAAGATCTTCTTATAGAACGAATATCGGACTAAAAAATAATATTCACTTTAATTCCTTATGTTAAAGAAATTCATCCTTTTTCTCGTTGCTCTCTCGAGATGCGGCAGACGGTTGAAAGACGGGCTTGATTGTCATGGAGATGCGACGTCATTTTCTCTTCGCTCTCCTTCGAAAGCGAAACAGAAATTAAATAAACTGGAAGAGGAGTTTCCCACTCACCCCTCCAACAGTGTTGCTGCGCTGCACTCAATAAAGGCCCTGGGCCTGGGCCCAGTTGGCCCATGCCTTAAGACGGCACTGCCCATTGGTTGCAATCACTGTCGACATCGTTCTTTGACAAGGGCATGCAAATAATCATTCCTCGCTACCATAAATGCCTAAACAATGGTTCTACCTATGTAAAAAAATATTCTGACCATTGTATTTCATTATTTAATAACAATTAGTTTCAATTTATTGTTCCCCTTTTTCCTTGTGTGTTGCTAAGCGGAACACTTACTTTATGGATTACCTGATGTAAATTTCATCAGTAATAAAGCAAACAGGCTTTAAAAATCAACCACATTGTCATTTTCAATGTGCTAATATAATGGAAATTAACTTAAAAATGAAAAAAAAAATACAGAATTAGTCAGATTTGAGCTTTAACAAAGTGCAGAAATAAACATGAGAAAGTATAAGAAAAATAGCAAATATAAAAGTCCAGTGGCTGAGGGGCAGTGCATCGCGCTTCCACACTACAGGTTTGAGGTTCAAACCGCAAGGTCAACTCAACCTTTCATCCCTTCAGTGGGTCGATAAATGAGTACCAAGCTTGCTTGGGAACTTAACACTGCGGGATTCGAGTCGAACTGACCACCTGACCGGGACATCTGCTCATGCACCTCAGAGCCCAAAATCATGTATACTGAGATGGGCGCGGTAGGCCTTGTCACTCATGGGTTGTTGCGCCATTGAGTTAAGTTAGTAAATATTTTTAAAAAATTAATTTTTATGCTGCTATTCTCATGTGATTTTACAGGAAATTTCTCATGATCTTATAAGAATAGATTTTTGATAATTGCCTTTATTATATAGTTTTTGATAATACTTCTGTCTGAATAATGTTGATTCGACATAAATTTGGTAATTAGTTATCTTTAAAGGACAATTCCTAAAAACTCTCATAAGTTTCAGAATTATAGTAACCTGAGACGTAATCTTATAATGGAAATCTTAAACTATATAAATTAGATTTCGAATGGATCATTTTATTTTCAATTTGATTTTAGTTATAATATTTTATCCTGAAATTTTTCTTTTTACGATTTTAAAAAAACGATGATTTAAATGAAATAGAAAATTTTCTACTCATGGTCGAACGATTGAATGTGCATTGATTAGAAAGCGAAACAAAGATACATACAAAGTGAAACACAGTAAAAACCAAATCTCAATCCCAACCAATAATCTGTATTTCTGAATTTATGCGGGGGAAAATTAATGCACCTCTATTCCTTTTTTAAGGTACTTTCCATAATTCTGGGGAAAACAACGAGCTTTAAATGCATTGACCAAAAATGTGTGCGCTACAAACAGAAACCAAAATGGGAAAATCTTAAACTCAATGTTTTTATTGACTTCTGGCCTTATTTTTATCAGTATTATTTTAAAATCAATGTAAAATGCTTAATTGATTGCAACTTTATTTATTTACTTTATAGCCGTTGTATAATGAATCCGAAATTTTGAAATAAGCCTAAATAATTCATTGGCTAAAGTCATTTATTTCCTGTACATAGACATTCTTCTAGCAACTTAATTATATACAATTCTTTGTTCTATGCATATCATTAAATTCCTAGTCAGTTTCACATCTTCAGAGTTCAGATGCTTCACTCTAGGGAGGAAATTAGGCATCAAAATTAATTGCGGTTATTGGTATACCACCTATATGGTGCTAACCAATAGGTGCACTAAAATTATTGACACTAGCTCCTGGAGAATGTTCTAGGTCTGCAGTAATAAAAAGACCAATTCATAACCCAATTGGAAAAAATTTTCTTTGCATATACAGGGTGGTCTCGAATTCATGGTACAAATTTTAAGGGTAGGTATAGGACATTGTAACAATCATTTATTGTATAGGAATGTATAGACGCAAGAGACGCTGGGAGGCACAAACACAAAAACTAAGAGACGAAAGGAAAGACAAAGCATTTATTGAAAGCGTCGACCTGTGTAATGTTTACAATAACTATTCACAACAGTTCATCACATGAGCTATGAAGTCCAGCTGCATCGCACATTGCTGTACCATCCACTGGCAGTAGGAGAAGATAGCCTGCGAATTCAAAGCTTGTACTCGCTGAAATTGGAAGAGGTGTAAGCGATTTTAGTTTAACACTCCACAAACGGTCTGATGACTCACACTTACGTGATGAGCAACAGCTCTTGTACTTGACTCTAGTCTATCAGCAGAGGCGGATTAAGGTAGTTGGAGGCCCCTGGCGGTAAAAGGTTTGAGGCCCATGGGTTCAAGAGTCGAAAAACTAAAATAGTGAAAAGAGTCGCTTACTTTAAATTCTCAAAATAAAATATATTATTATTAATAAAACGGCTAAGAAAGAATCTTAACTGTATATAAAAAAGTTTTAAAACTTACTGACAGCTTACAGTTTTGCTATACAACTTTATTTCTCTTTGGCAAATTCATCAATTATTTTTACCATAAATATTTTGTCCAAAACATTTTGTTCTGTATATAATATGACACTATATTGCTCAATTTGTCTTTTCTCTTATAGTACTTCTTAAATTATTTTAACACGTTTTAAAACTGGAAAAGACCTTTCATTTGACCGCATTCCATATCGGTATTGTTAAAATTATCTTCAAAAGTATTTTTACATTAGGATTTCTCTTGTAACTTGATAAATTTCTTGTGGGTTTTTTTATTGTATCTTTGTTTTCTTTTCGTTTCTTGTTCAGATTCATATCGTCAAAATTAAACGATTCAAAATCATCTTTGTAAGTACCTTCTAACTTTTGTGATCGGCCGCGGTGGCCGAGTGGTCTAGGCATCGGATCATGGGTAGCGTGTCATAAGTTCGATCCTAGTACCACTAAAGACCCGCCGTGTAGGGGAGCGATGCACGTTAAATCTGTCGAGAGCTCAAACATCCTCCCGTTGGTGTGGCGTGGTAGTTAGGAGAGGGGGTGCCAGCTCAGGTGTCGTCCGCGTCACTTGACCATGGTTCAAAATTACGCGGGCCGTCGCCAAAAGCCCTCGTGTTGCTAATCAGTGCGACGTTAATATTCTCTCACTCTAATTTTTGTGTAGCGTTCTTTTTAGTTTAAGGTTATGATCACTAGTCAAAAATACAATAAAGTGTTCTATAACAGTTTGATGAATCTCAGTCTTCGGGATAGTTCTGCTCTTCCCCAACGCATATGACATAAAATGAATTAACTATGAAATATTTTCCCTTCTTTCAAAAATTCGTAACAAACTTCTTTACTTTCACCCAAAATATTTTTTTCCCTTTTACTGCCTGCGAGCATGTCCAGCTTCCTCTTCAAACAAGAACACTGATATATCAGTTGCTCCTTGTCCATTTTCCCAAATTCATTTCTGAAATTTTGAATATAATATTCTAGAGATATCAGTAAGCTAGATCATTTATATATATATATATATATATATATATATATATATATATATATATATATATATATTAGCGATTTTTTAACATCAGTCAAGGGGTGTTTTCTGACCGGGTAAAGTACTCCCTCATCTTTGTAGTAATCCAACAGGTTCTATAGGGTGTTAATGTGTTACGTTGGCCTGCTTGATCACGAGATCTTTCTCCGTTCGAAGTACGATTAGGTCATCATTGGACGGCAATGTCAGCTTCATCTAGAATTAAACAGCTTTATATTGACCGACCTAGAGCAACAGGCAGGCAATTCCATCACACAAACTGATATCCGGTACCAGTACGATACATGGCATGCACGTTTGCATGCTTGCATTTAAAATTGTGGCGGTTACAACAGTTTTTGAATGCATCATCATTTCACATTTGAAATGGCTCTACTCACTCTTACCTGTGATCTTGAAACTTTAATTAAATATGTTACCTATACATTTGTATAGGTAGCCGATTGCCGATTTGTATTGCCAAAGTTTTATTAGTCGATAGTATTTATTTCTTCGTATTGGGATATTTTTTTCATCAGTGTAAAATGTACCCGAGAGTAATTAAGCACGGCTGTGAACTGAAAAGGAATTTGTTAGATTTGAATAGTATTCATTTGTTAAAAATAAAATTTGGGCAAAAAAAAAAAAAAAATGCGCGAGAAAAATTTGTACAGATTGCAACAATACAGATATACGAGATAAAGATGGCTAGGGCTGCTACACATCTCAAATACGAGGAAATTATCGGGGTAAAAATATCGATTCAAGATCTTTTTCATACACGTTAAATTTATAAATGGATTTCATCAAGCTTGGGGCCCCTGGTGGCCGCCAGGTCCGCAACCCGCTTAATCCGCCTCTGTCTAACAGCCACAACGTTCAGGGTGCTTTCTTCCAGGCTTGAACTGCGTAAAACTCTTCGTCGACCAGCATCATATCTGGTGACGTGGAACGAACGTGTTTCACGAAGTTGACGATGTAACCGCTGAAGAATTCTGTGATCCGGAATTTGTCGATCAGGAAACTGCGCATGATACATTCGTAGCTCAGCTTTGCCATTACCCTTTGCACTGCCGTGCCTGTCTGAATTTTGGGCATACGTCAAGTCTCCCATGATAGAGGTGAGCGCAATGGCGCTGATGAGATGCATCGTGCTGAACATCTACTTCACCCTACCAGCAACGCAACCAACCGATAATTCCATTTATTTTTTCTTTTATTTCCCCTGGTTGTGTGTGTGTGTGCGCCTTCTCACCGCATCTTTTGCGCCCATACATTTCTATACAATAAATGATTGTTACAATGTCCTGTATCTACCCTTAAAGTTTGTACCATGAATTCGGGATCACCCTGTATATCTCGCAGGGAAATTATGAAATTGGGGAAGTATAGGATCAATTAAGTATATGATCAATTCACGGAACATGTTAAGATGTTCTCTTGGAGATCATTTCTCTGAAAAGATTTGATCAAATCCCTGGACTGTTTTATTGAAAAGATGAAATAATAATGTTGAGAGCTTAAAAGTATTTGTATTCAGTAAATTGTTCATTGTGAAGGGTAGAGTAAGAAATACAATAGAGTCCTTGAAATAGAAATTATTTTTTTGAAATTAATTAATGTAAAAGAGAAATAGATACTTATATACGAGCTGATATTTTTGAAAACAAAAAGGATATTTTTTGTAACGCTTTAAATATTTTTTTCCCGTGAATGTAATTAAAAATATATAAATGCTTACTCCTTTTCAAAAATATATAAATGCTTACTCCTTTTCAAAAAAATATAAATGCTTACTCCTTTTCAAGAAAAAATGTTTTTGATTTATGGCATTTTGAGTTACAAAATACACAACTTTTTTTACAAGCACACCTTTTTTCTTTGCATTATAATTTGGATTGCTCCCAGTACTGATCTTACATTCTTAAATCCTTGACCTAAAAATAAGGATTTTCCTGTAGTCTCTTAGAGACTCGAGTTAATTTGTGGAAATGTTAAGGTAAATGTTGTAGTAGCTATTTGATGAACATTTCTATTGGTAGCCAATCTCTTTTATAATTCCGACTTAGGTACCAATTTGGTATAAATTATTTTTTAAATCTAATACGATTCCCACATTGTTATTTCCATCTAATAGACCTCTATCTACCTTAGGTACATGCACCGAAATTGTGGAGTACACTAACCCATCTTTAAATTTTTTCGAAGAAACTTCCTTCATTTTTCAGCTGATCTTTTCAGGTGTTATTTCAGCATTTTCCATTTGATCTTTAATGCTCTCTTCCTTTTTTACATAAACAGCTTAGAATTATCAATTTATATCCTTCTTTCCTACTGTATTCCTACATAATGTCTGCGCCGGATTTTTACAAATGCCACATGAATGGACGCCAGTAGATTCTATTCTTCAAAAACACAACATATTTTACTGTCGTTGACTGCTGATCCCCCATCTGATGCAAGTAACACTACAGAAATTTTAATAGTTGAAGTGGAGTTGTTAACTGGTTCGAATTGTTTAATTGTCGATAAAGAAACTGATTAAATTTCTGGTAGATCCTCTAAATTTATAGCATTTTTGGAGAGTAAATGACCTACTGGTAGATAGTGTGACATTAAAAGTGTTATTGTTAATTGATTCAACAATCAATCGATCATTTGAAGTTGAAGAATTTCACTTTGTTGATTCAGATGGTGGTAGATCCTTTGAAGCTGAAGCTCCGATTTTTTTTTCTAAGAGAGCTGCTGGCAAGTTTTTTTGGTGTTAAAATAGTGTCATGGACCTTCTGATTAAGAAGTAGATCTAAATCCTCTTAAGTAACAAGTTTTTCAAGCAGCTGTTTCAAAACATGGCTAGATTGGAGTCTTGGTTTGGGTTATGTTCCAAATAAAGCTTCGTAAGAGGATTGTTTAATGGTTTGATAAAAAGAGGAATTCTTTTGGAATTGAACAAAGGGACAACATATTGCCCAACTTTTTGAGTCATTCTTTATTGACCACGCAAGTAACATAGCCTCAACATCTTGATAATTTGATTGCTCGACATATTCTTGACTAGCCCTACAATTTTACACTTTGGCCGCAGGCTTGTTCTTGTATAACAACAGCTGTAAGCTCACGACAGTTGTCTTTTTATAGTATATTAAGACAAACTATATACTTCCTTATTTTAACAGCTTCTTTGCTACTTCAGAAGCGGTTTTTGAAGTCAACGATCAAAGAAAGCGTTCAGCAGGCTTTGACGGTTCGGAACCAACCGTCAGAAATGTACTGATCTACGATGTTGAATGCAAGCAGGCATCGAGAGGTCTCCTCGGAGCCTCCAGACATGTATATAGCCATCAGAAAACTGCACGCAGAAGCTGGGACTCGTCAGAGAAGACGATGTTGTGCCACTCCTGTATCCAATTTTGTCGTTCGGGGCATACCAGAATCGACATCAACATCCTTAACAATGCAGCATCAAGGAAAGTGGAAGTAATGGTCGACGTGCTGACAGTCCACGCTGCTGAAAACGTCGTAGCACCGTACGAGCGGATACTGGGCGTTGTGGGTCCATTTCTTGATAAATGGTTAATGATGTGTTGTATGGTTTTGGAGAGCCGACCTCACAATATGTCTGTCCTTCCAGCCATTACTCATTGAAGGGTGTGGAGATCCTGTATGCCGTTCAGTATGACCCTCAGCAACCCATTGATTCCATATTCCCCTGCCAATGGTAATATTTCGAGCAGTGTGATAGGCGATATCACGGTACGGTAATCGGCACTCTCGATAGGTAACGATTCTTATCTATCGAAGGTAAGCATTTCTTCTTATTATTCGAGGCATAACACGACATTCTGAGCAAACTCCGACCTTTCTGAATAAGAAATCCATTTTCTCTTTATGCAGTGCTTTAGATGTCGTTTCTCCCTTCTGCGTAGTCTAAATGCGCTGAAGTACTAATCATTTGCATATTCCAACTTCTTCCTTTCATGCGATTTGACGTCCGTCAGGTCATTCCTTCGTGGTGTTACAATTTTAATGGCCAGCAATGTATATTTCCAACTAGATCTCGGATTCAGAGTTTCTCTTCACAATCAAAGATTTTTAGTACCTCAAATTCCATAGCATCGTATTTTTTTATAATAGTACTGTTAATGTGTCCGTTGTAGTTTAAGAAGTGGTGCTAGTTTTTAAATTGTCCAATGATTGTTACAGCGTCTTTTATCCTTTCGCGAGTCCACAAAGGTTTTCCTTTTCCTCCCACGTGATTCAAAACGTCCAGATAAATTCATTAAATTTTTCTTCAGATACCAATTTTGTCATATTTTGACTTTTTCTATATCTAAAGTCATTTTTAGGGGTAGGTTGGTATTTCAAAAAAAAACCCCTCAAAATATGGAAAATAATTATAAAAACTGAACGCAATTTTACTAGCGTAATGTTTGGTCGCTATCCAGCACCGACGCCAGAGGGACGCGGGGAGGTAAAGGGGAGTAGTAACAGGTGAAAATAGAGCTGTGCCAATTCTGGCTCATTTAATCTTTTCACTAAAACTGGTCTGGGATTTGATCAAATCCCTGACTTTCTTTAGGAAAATGACCTACAAAAGACCTTATTTTAACATCTTGCATGAATTTATTATGTACCTTAGGGATATGATCAAATCCCTAATTTCATCATTTTCCTGTGACACAAAAAACAATATTGGGAGAGATGGTACACACACGATGGTAGTCTGATTCACTTTCTTGCTGCTTTCATTCCTCTGCCAGAGGTAAACCGTACAAGCATTCTATCTGAAGGGACCATCTGGCAGTTGAACATTAATAAATTCTAATACATTACCTATGGTTACATCTTATATTATTTAACCCAATGCTCATTCTATAACTTATAATAGGAAAAAGAAAACTTTTCACAATTCTATCTTGCTTTGAATTTTGTCAAGTTATCTCTGCAAACTTTGTCATAAAAGATATTTTTAGAAAATGTGATTGTTATGTTAATTAAGTGCATTACAAAGTGTGTCTTAATTCTAATTACACTAAATCGTACTTATTAGTCAAATTATTGTTGTTTTTTTTGTGCAGGCATATGTTACACCTTCATCCTTCAGACTATCTTCCAGAACGAGAGAGACATGAAATTGAAGCATGTCACTAAAGTCAACCGTTCCAAGCTCAAGAGGAGCGAATATAGAGCAGCCGAGATGATCCTCATGGTAATTGCTCTTTTTCTCATCTCATGGACTCCTTATTCGTTGATCGCCTGTCTAGGACAGTTTGGAGATAGAAGCCTCCTTACTCCCTGGGTGTCGGTTTTGCCTAGTCTTTTCGCTAAAATGTCCACCCTGTATAACCCAGCCATCTATGGACTTTCCCATCGACACTTTAGGGCCACACTGAAAAGACTGGGCAAAAGGAGAAACAAGAGTGGAACATACTTCAGCAAGAACTCTTCGATCAGCAGATCGAGGACAGGTTGTCCTTGCCTCCCCACCCATGGGGGTGCGTCAGACGTGTTGGAAAGCAGCAGCTCGTCTCTGACGGGGAAGAACATTTACATGGACCACCAAAACAACAGAACAAAGAGACAAAAACTCTGTACACGGCATCAACATTTTTCTCTAAAAGATTCCCACACTCCCAATCATGCATCTAAGTATATGGAGATCCATGGAGATAATATAGTAAAACAGCACAACTTAGAACACAGGTCCAGAGATAGGCAAAAAGCCAGGATGTGTTTCCATGGACAAGTGGCCCAGGGGGAATGCGCAACGAGTAATTCAGGTATCTTCTGTGAAGGTCTTAATCCCATTCCTATCTCATGTCAATCCTTCAACAATTTTGTCAATGCTCTTGTCAACGAACATGGAAAAAACATCGAAAAAACTTGTTACTTACACAACCCAATCAGAGCTGAATTTTCTACGTGTAATCAGGATATTCCACATCTTTCGGCGGCAGGATTGGAAGTAGAAGACATGTCCTGCTGTCAAATCATACCAAAAATTGAGCAGAAATCAAATGATGCTGGTTCCATGTTGTCATCTGAATATATTCGTACAACTTTAAGTTCTTTTCCAGAAAATCCTAGTAATCGTATGTGCTATAAAAGCTTAGATGAATTCGATGACTCCCGCAGAAGAAATGCCACATCAGAAAGAGGAAACATTTCTCAAAAACAAAGCTGTGATGACCATTTCAAAATTTGTGTTCTGGATTTTAAACATGGATGTCACATGAACATAAAGAATATAATAACTAAACAGCAAAAACCAGCAAAAAGTTATTCAGCAGATGACGATTTCTCCAGCAGTAGAGAAAAGACTCTCGAGTGTACTAGACACTTTAAAGCATCTTGTGAACCAAAATATTGCTTCTCAAGCGATAAAACTAAATCAATAAATATACCACAATGGCCAGACAGCCTAATTCGTAGTCTCATGTTCCGAAGTGAGCATTCCATTCACCAGAAATACCAAATGCTTCTGGAAAAAGACCACATCGTGAAGGTCTCTACAATGATTTGTTTCCGTTGCAATTCACGATTCATTTCGAAAACTCCACAACTGCCAGAAACAAAATCTTCTTTCATTTTAGAGAATCGGAAGGCCGTTGTGATTTTGAATTCTGGGCATCTGAAAGAAGTATTTCGTTGTCCTGCTGCCAAATGATTTAACTCGATTCGATAACTTTCTGCATAAAGAAGAAATGAAAAAGAATGTGTGTGTGCAATTCTCTCAGCCTCAAGAGGATTACTTCATGATATCCCCCGGCCAAAATCATCGTATTCTGTACTATCCACTGATGTTTATTTAATACTAAACATTGCGATTGAAAAAGTTACGAAAATAAAATGGGGAGACAGAATGATGCATCAATATATCTTCGATCGTAAATTTATAATATAAATCAATTTGCTTACAACCGGGGGGGAGCATTAAGTCGATCGCGATCTACCGGGGGAACACCAAGGCATTTTGGGATGACCGCTTTCACATTAAACCTTAGACGTGCGTATTAAAAGAAACATATTTGTGGAACTATGACATCAGCTAGACTGGAGTATTGGTTCTTCACAAAGCAAATTATTTGATGACTATTGTTGGAAGAGCACGATGACACTCAGCACACTCTCTCACATTATCTGCGACTATCGGGTGAAAATGTGATCAACGTGATGTCAGCTGCAATAATGAGTTTTCTCTCACACGCTGACTAAAAGGGAAAATAAACGTTGATCAACTCTTTCCGCGGTAACACGGGAATAGCTACTGAAACACGCTTCTGCAGAGCTGTGTAGATATTACGTCAAGCGATGGGACGGCACCCAACAGCGAAAGAGTTAAGTACATATATTGATTACAGATTCACATCAGTCCACGTATGTTTGCTGCATTGAAAACGTCCATACTCCAAGGTCTGGAAATCGCTCATAGTTGTTCAAACATTCAACTTGAAGATTTCATGTTACTTTGTTTTTGTAGTAAAAACAGTAATCTGTCATATTTTAAAAGAGGCGTATAATGATGGAAACAAGTGTCAGTTTTTCTTTACAATGGTGAATGCAATATGTGTGTGCTATATATACCACTCAAGTGTGGTACTTCCAAGAAAAGGAAACGCTGAAAGGTATTTCAAAAGCTTGCGTGAAAATTTTGAAACAGATTTTCCGTTAAAAAGCGAATTACGCAGACAAGAATCAAAAGAATTTAAATCCCAACATGTTTTATTAAACCCAATACTGTACTAAAACTGCAACAGTTGAATCTTTTCGTGAGAGTTGTTGTTAGCGAAACATAATAAACCTTAGGTAGATGGGCGGAAAATATAAAAAAGGGTTTCTGGAAGAACAAAAATGAAATTATTTCTGCAATTAAAGACGTGCAACTTAAGGTGGACTTCTAAATGTACTGAAAAGGTCAGGGTACTTTAACTTAATGAAATCACATTATTTGGATGTGAAACTATTGTTGAGAACGTAAATTACTCATATAAATCCACCATGAAATGTAAAAATATCAGAAATAGTCTAGAAAGTTTTAAAATTACGAAAAATACATATATCTTTGCTTCCAAAATGCTCGGACGCCATGTTTGGCAAGCTTTATTGTAATGACTGCAGATGGCGCCACGTGAATGCAATCTACGTACAAAACTTTTAAAACATTACTTTAGAAGAAAATTGAGCATAAACTGCTTAAATACACATTAATAATACTTTATTTTACGAAAAAGAATATTTTGCTACATGAATACTAATTTTAATCACTTCAGAAATACTAATTCTCCTTTTTTTATATGAAAGGGGGAGGGGTTAGAGAATTAAAGTAACCCTAGACTACGTCATGAGATCACGTCATTGTTAGGGAGGGGACCCTCTTCGTTGGAATGAAAGAAGGAAGTTCTGACAATTTGTTACCGAGATGAAACGGTCAAGTGACTTTGAGATAAGGTTGACGAGGGTGGGGGGAAACACATGAACAGGATAGCTGTTGATTTCAGGGGGAGGCGATTGAAATCTATTTTGGGACTGAAAGGGGGTTATTGTGGGGTGTATACTTTCTTAGTGAGTGAAACATTTGTAGAATTGTCATTTCAACCAGACTGAAAGCTGGTGCAGGGAGTGGTATCGTCAATGGATGCTATGCACCGGGGCCCTAAAATAATCAAGAATTAAAAAAATATACTCTTGCATATGAAAACTTTACAATGCTCCTATTGATGTCAATATGGCGAGATGTAAAATTTATCGTAAACATTATTATTATGGATATCTAAAATTCGACAATCTTCAAAATAATTCTGGATGTTACGAAAGTTTAGTTTTTGTTATTCGATTTGGGAAGCTCCCACGAATCCCTACCTCAACTGGACTTTTTAGAAGATATAATTTAGAAGGGGGACATATTAATAAAGTAGCGAATTTTTATGAAGAAGTCTGGTTGTTATTTCAATAGTAACTCTAAAAATAATGTGAATGTTTCAAAAATCTTAATTCAGGCTCTGTAAAGAAAAATCCTAACTATATATACATAGAAAAAATATTACATAGAAGTATTTTATATGAAAAGAGAATGTTTTGAAAATGTAATTTTTCTTCATGTATTTGCTATAAAATTACATTTAAACAGTTTTAATGTAATGGAATAAAATGGGAAATTTTAATCGAATTGTTAAGTAATTACTACTCTGTGCTAATGGATCACATAAGCAGACTAAAAAATTCGCAAAACAGAGAATTATGCACAATCTCAAAAATAAGTTCTTTTTGTATTAGGAAAGGAAGTCCTTTCCGAAATTAAAGCAGCTACGTCTAAATGGACTGCACTCTTAAAATTTCCCATTAGGAAAAAAATTCAATCAATATTAGATATGTAAATTTTGAAGATAAAAGATTAACTATAAATGAGAATTTTTACAGGGTTTATTAAAGTAATTAATGTGCCTGGAGCAGGATTAGCAAGAGAGAGAGAGATTAGTGTCGCTCTATAAAGCAACAAGAGGGCTATTGATCACAAGCCTCGTAATGTTCAACTTCGGTCGAGTAACGAGAATGACACCTGAGCTGGCATCCCTCTTTCCTAACTACCACATAACTGGGAGGAATGGCCTCATCTACACGGAGGGTCTTTAGTGGCAACAGGATTTGAGCCCATGACACTCCAGACATGAACTCGTGACCATAACGACTAAGCTACTGCGCCCACCAGGAATAGCAAAAATTCTATTGAAAAGGTTAAGGGAGTCTGATAACCAATCAGTTTTTAATATATTTGAAGTTTTCTGAGAGTTGACAATCTCAATATTTGACAGTTTAGAGAGAGTGATTAGTTTACCAATCATTTTAAAGCATTTTTCCATTCTTAAAAGTTTAATTAATTAAAAACTGGAAGGAGGTACCGCCCCCTCCCCTATTTGCCTAATGGTGGACCAACTCCCATTGTACAAATTATGCAACTCTATCACAGCTCAAATTGTAAAACTGTAATTTCCTTGTATTATGTAGTTCATACGGTTTTTTCTTCATAATTGGCTGTAAAATTTGTAACACATCGTCACGTTTAACTATTTTTGCACGTTCATGCAAAGCCTCCCTATCATAAATGTAAATTTGTCCAAACTGTGAGTTTGCTCCATTCTGTAAAAAAGATGTAGT
The DNA here is from genome assembly GCA_019973975.1 of Trichonephila clavata. Classification (NCBI taxonomy): domain Eukaryota; kingdom Metazoa; phylum Arthropoda; class Arachnida; order Araneae; family Nephilidae; genus Trichonephila; species Trichonephila clavata. The sequence goes on from BMAO01034703.1 coordinate 69,855, forward strand.
TTCTTTTGTCAACTTCACCTTAAAAAAAACCTTGAAATAAATTTATTAGAGCATCATGAAAAACTTTTTTTGTATATAAAGAGAGATATTTGGGAGAATAATCGGTTCGTTCAATGAAATGGCTATTAACTCTTACTTTTAGTACTAAAATCGTTTCTGCTCAGTTATGTTTCAAGGTTTTTAATTTTTAAAGAGCAATATTTGTGTGTTTTTACACATAGTTAAAAACCTTAGAAGCTTTTTTTGCTTTCATTAATTTTTTCATATTGAAAAATTGCCGGGCTCAAAACATCCTTGTGTTACTAAAAGACAATATTTGGAAGAGGTGGAATACTACTGAAAATTATATGACTTAAAATCAGCCTTTTTTCAGCTGATACTACAATGAGACTTTATTGAGTTCAAGTATTCCGTATACAAGTATTGCAAATATAACTGAATTTATCTATGATATATTACAAAATGTATTATAATACTATAGTAAAATTTTCAAGTCATGTAATAAAAATCAAACTTTTTAAATTGCACCGACTTAAAACTCAGAAAAAATTAGATGTTATACGTACCAACCTGGGGGTTTCTAAAATTTCAGTTTGTATCATTATTATTTTTATAAGTGTTTCAAAACTTTTATGAAAGCATCATGTTAAGATTAGACTGAGTAATCTCTGTCATCGTATACATAGATATAACAAATGCTATCAATTTTATGTAAAACATATTTTAAATATAAAAAATATATATCCTCATATAACATATTTAATTAAAGTAGTGTTTTGATACAGTGTACATAATTTGGATAATAATATTTTTTTAATTAGATCTTTAGAGGCATTATTAGTTTTTGTTTTATGTCTTTAGAAACTTTAACTGTTTTTCTCAGACTTTTCAATATTGAGGATATATTTCTCCCAAGGATTTTTTCTGTTCAAGATAATATTGAAAAATTTTTGTAGAATATATATATATATATATGTTCTTTAAAAGTTAGTATGTGTGTGGATTTTGGTCTGAGAGCACTAGTTATTTTTTCTAAAAATCTTAAATTAATAGTTTTAAAAAATTTGATATTTTTTCCATAGCTGTAAAAATAATTATTAAAATTCAACAAGGAAATTTTAGTAGGGAAAATTAGTTTGAAATGTTCAATTCCATACTAACTTTTGTTCTCAATAATCTTAAGAAACAGAAATCACTGAAAATAACTAAAAAACTTTAAAAATTGAGTATTTTACAAGAAAAATTTGTAATTTTTAAAATAAAGACCGGTAAAAATTTTATTTGAAGAATCAATTTAATAATATAATCTAAAAAGAAAACACAAATTACTTTCAATATTACTGTCTTTAAAAAGGGCACTGTGTAGCCTTAACATCACTACTCAAACTAGTAACATATTTAAAGCAATCCATTATTTTTTCTAGAGCGTACCATGCCCAACTATAGATATAAAGATCAAGGAGGGAAAAAAAACGGAATTCAAAAAGTGCTACAAAACACACACACAAATATACTTGTATATACTAGCCGTTACCCGCCCGCTTCGCTGGGTATTTCATGACGTTTTATAAATTTATACTGTTTATATCTATATATATAAAGGAGAAAAGCGACCCACTCACTGACTGACTGACTGACTAATCACGAAATCTCTGGAACTATTCAACCTACAGACTTGAAATTTGGTAGACATGTTCCTTTGATAGAGTAGACATCAGCTAAGAACGGATTTTCCAAAATTCGAAACGCAAGGGGCGTTACGGGGGGTTAAGGGCTTTAATAATAATTGTTTCCATGTTTAAACTACTTGATGTACAATCTTGAAATTGGGTAAACGGATTCCTTTCAGAGAGTAGAGATCCGCTACAAAATGAGTTTGGTGAAAATCGACCCCCAAGTGGCGTTGCAGGGGCTTAGGGGGCGTCATAGATAATTATTTCCATTTTTACACTATTTGACGCACTGTCTTTAAATTTGATAAATAGATTCCTTTCGTAGAATAATGATCAGTTACAAAACGGGTTTTGCGAAAACAGACTTCTAAGTGGCGTTGCGGGGAATTAAAGGGCGTAATAGATAAATATATCCGTTTTTAAACTACTTGACATACCTGCTTGAAAATTGGTAGGTAAGTTTCTTTCCTGGAGTAAATATTCGCTACATAATGGGTTTTGGGAAAATTGACCCCCAAGGGGTGTTGCGGGGGCGGGGGGTTTAAGGAGCGTTATAAATTCCTATTTTTAAGTTATTATACGTACAGTCTTGAAACTTAGTAAGCAGATTCCTCTCATAGGGTAGAGATACGCTAAAAATGGGTTTCGTGAAAATTGCCCCCAAGTGGCGTTGAGGGGCATTATAGATAATTATTTTCATTTTTAAACTATTAGACGCACAGACTTTATATTTGATTAAGAGATTTCTTTCATAGAGTAGAGATCAGCTACAAGAAGGTTTTGTGAAAACAGACCTCTAAGTGGCGTTGCAGGGGAATAAGTGGCGTAAGAGATAAATATTTTTGTTTTTAAACTATTTGACCTACCTGCTTGAAAATTGGTAGGAATGTTTCTTTCATGGAGTAAATATCCGCTACAAAACGGGTTTGGAGAAAATTGACCCCCAAGGGGTGTTGCGGGGGGTTAAGTGCAGATATAAATAATTATTTCTTTTTTTAAACTATTAGACTCACAGTCTTGAAATTTGGTTAGCAGATTCCTCTCATAGAATAGAAATACACTGCAAAATGTGTTTTGTGAGAATCGACCCCTAGGTGGTGTTGCGGGGGTTCAAGGGGCGTTATTGATAATTTTTTGCATTTTTAATTAATTGGACGCACAGTATTCAAATTTTTCTAAGCAGATTCCTTTCATAGAGTGCAATTCCCTACAAAATGGGTTTTGTGAAAACAGACCCAGAAGTGGCGTTGCGGGGGCTCAAGTGGCGTTATAGACAATTATCCCCATTTTTAAACTGTTCGACGTACAGTCTTGAAATTTGATAAGCAGATTCCTTTCGTAAAGTAGAGAACCGCTACAAAATGGGTTTCGCGAATATCAACTACCAAGTTTAATTTCGGGAGATTAAGAGGCGTAATCGATAAATATTTCCATTTTTAAACTACTTGATCATCCTGCTTGAAAATTGGTAGGCATGTTCCTTTCATGAAATAGAGTTCCTCTAACAAAGAGTAAAAGGAAAATTGACCCCTAAAGATGTTTGCGAGGGGTCAAGATGAGTTACAGAAAAAAATTCCTGTTTTTAATTGTTAGACCCACATACTTGAAATTTGTTAAGCATGTTTCTTTTGTTGAATAGGGATCCACTAAGAATAAATTTTAAGCAAATCAAGTTCTCGGGGGTTGCAGGGGGTTACTGGGACGTATTGACAAAAAAATTACTTTTTTCGAGCTACAAGGACTATAATAATGAAATTTGGTTTGCATTTTTCTTTTGTTGAATTGAAATCCGCTAAGAGCGGTAATTTTTGAAAACGGCTCTCAACGGGATTACGGGGATATTGATAGTAAAACTTTTGTTTTTTTTCTGTTAGATTTAGACTTGAAATTTTGCTTGCATGTTCAATTTACGGAGTAGAAATCCATCGAAAATTCGTTTTGCGGGAATCCACTTGGTTTTTGAGTTACGAAAGAGCAAACATCATTCTATGCTTCAATTTTAGAGATTTTTAGAAAATACAAATTATATGAGTTCTGCCCTTTTTTTTTTTATCAACAGGTGACAGTTACAGGTATA
>BMAO01034703.1:73699-115159 GCA_019973975.1 Trichonephila clavata
TTTTTGCCAGGTAATGAGTTATAATAGCGACATAATATACTTAACAAATAAAAAACTAACAAAAATATTACCTTTAAAAAAAACATATATTTTATAATTATAATTGCAAAACAACAGAATTTACTCAGAAAATCTTAATAAAAATAAATACTAAGCATAAATCACGTGTGTCAGTCCTTCTACAAAGACTAAGTAATAAATACCGTAAAATCCAGTGTATAACGCGCACTTTTAACACAAAATAAGATGGAAATGTACGGGTGCGCGTTATACGCCGGGTATAAAAATGAGAGCTTTAAAAATACAAAAAGATGAGCATAGAAAAATCAAAATTTTACATATATCGAAATACTGTTTCTGTGAAAGAAATAACATTCCTTGTGAACTTAAAGGGTTGTAATTCTTAAAGTACACCATTTTTTACTAAAGCTTGGAATAATACCTCGATATATATAAAGGACTTTAAAACATATATAAGAGCATTGCGCACGTGTGGTTCAGGTTTCTTCGCAAAAAAGGTGTGCGTGTTATACGCGGTGAATATACCTAAAAACTAACAATTGCAGCTAGAAAGTATATGGGCACGTTATGCGTCGGATTTTTTACTGTAACTATAAAATAACTTTTCTGACTTTCTGAGAAGCAAATTTGTTAATAGTTTCGGTAAAATCAATTTTGCAGAGATTTTCTGATTCAATTGAGATTATGGCCAAATCTGAAAGCCTTTCTCGTGTCATACTATTTCTCAGTAATTTTTAAATGATTTTAATTTACTGAAACTTCTTTCACCTGAAGCTACAGAAACAGGTAAGGTTAAAAAAATTCTTATTGCTTGAGCAAAATTTGGAAAATAGGGAATAAGATCATTTTTCACTATAATTTCTAATATCTCAGTTGGTTGTATTTTACCAGGAAAAATATCTTTGAATGAAATTATGTCATTACAGAGCTGTATGCCATCTATATATCTTTCACAATACTTTCTTCTTCCTGTACTTGTAACTTAATATCTAAATCCATACAGGCTTTCATGAGATCAACATTAGAAATGTTGTGAAACATACAGGAAGCAAAATATTGAATTACACTCAGGTAATAAGATAAATTTTTCATTTAACTGAAGAGATCGTGTGATCAAGAATTGCAAAATAGAAATTAGTCTTGAATTGCTGAAAGGGATTTAAAACTGGCTCATCACTGGTCTCGTAATCAAATAAACGCACCTTTTTTTTAGCTTCGAGATGGGAAATTTGGGATGAAAACTTAAATCTGTAGCAAGTGTTGCTGCTGAATCAACAAATATTTTTTAATTATCGTCAGATCTTTGGAAAATTAAATATTTTTTTAGGATTATCTAAGCCTTTAATGTATTCCGCGATGTTTAATTTAGGATTTTGAAGTATTTTACTCAATACATCAATTCTTGATAATAAATCATGCCAAATTAAAGTTGAACATAAAAATTTAAATGTTTCAAGACTTTTAATTATTGAGTGTAAGAATATGGATTATTCATTAAAAAATACCCATTCCTGTTAACAAATTAGAGCAAATTACATAAAATAAATTATTTGTAGCACTCTTCAAGGTCTTCGTAAAAATGAAAATCTCAAAAAAAAGAAGAAAAAAAACCTGTTTAGTTACCCAATTTTGTAAGAAAATCCTATTTTAAAAAATTAAATTTAAAGTTTCAATTTTTAAACATTTCGTACTCATTTCCGAAACAAATCATCAGGACACATGCTTATATGTGAGTTTTCTTTTTTAAATTAGCTTGACAATATGCCCAAATTTTTTCTACTCTTTTAGGAAACACCCTGTGCAACATTGCATTCATTCATAAATTTAATTAAGAGCTTTTATAGAAGGCATTATCCTCTAGAATGTGAAACAGAAACCGGGGACAGGAGTTAGTGAACATTATATCAAAGGATCAAAAGAATAAAATATCAGTTTTTGTACTTATCACAGATAATACACTACAGTTCCGATTTAAACAAAAATCAACGGAAGCACCTTTTACTAAAACTCAATAACTACTTACACTTATCTTGATCGTGTTACCACCAAAATTAGTATATGTTAAATCAAAATTTAATGAACATATTGAAATAAGAATGGTTTTTCGTATTTTTCCTTATATATATACTAGGTCAAGTTGCAGAAAAAAAGCCGATGCCGCATACCTTTAACTTTGTCGAGATAGTGCAGGCTTCTAAGGATGCTTTTGCCATGTCATTAACGATCAAATTTAAAGAGTGGCTACTACATGACAAGAAGATTGTGATTGAACCCTGATTTATATTGACTCAGTTATCGTAGGCCTGCCCTCCGCATATCTAGCAAATTTAGCCCTAATTTTTGAAGTTTCTCAGCTGTTAAATCTGAAAGTTCTTTTCCAGTCAATCTTTTAACTGGAAGGAAACCTAAAAAATTCTTTTATCTTAACGGTAACTTCATTAAGATAAGATTTCTCACTACATACATATCTTACCAGAAATGTCATTTGTTCGATCTTACTAAAATCAGAGGCGCAATATAAAATTATCTAATAATGTTCATTTTTATGAACAATATGTAGTTTAAAATTCTCATGTAGAAGAGAAATTATTTCGTTCTGAGTATTTTTCCCTTGATAGTGTATTTAGCTTCTTCCCTTTTTAGCACTCTTCGAGGATGCTCCTCTATTACTGGATCAAATTTAGCAAGTGATTGAATTATTTGTAAAAAATTACCATTATATATTAGAGTTAAATTTGTTCAAATTTACAATATGTAAGTGTGACAACTTTAATTTGTCACACTTACCCCGAAGAGCTAAGCAATTTTGAACCAGTACCTTTAACGTTGCTACAATACGTAGAAGCAAATCACACCAATAATCGCAATAGTAAGTCTTTTCGAGTCACTGTCAATTGTTTTAGAGCATTGTAATCGCTGACTGAATTCAATCTAAGACTTCTGGCTTTGATTATGGTTTTTTGATGTTTCGTGTTCTTTTAAAATATCAACGTGGTGTTTCCAACTTTTAAAATATTCCATGGAAAGAGAATTAATGACACAGACAAAAAGTTTGCTGCAAAAACAATATGCACAGTTTTTTGTAATGGATTACCGATTTAAGCATAACCTTTTCACCGTTTTGGAAAATTTTAGTATAACAATATGAGCTAAACGTTCAACCAGCGTCGTCACAAGGAAAATTATACTTTGTCAATGACTTATATAGAGGGTCCTTCTTTTACTAAAAAAACATCTATCGGCGTCTGATTGATTCGGCCAGGTTCCTAGATCTGAACTAAATATCATTGTTAGAGTATTGTGATTTTAGGATTTTTTTGGAGGAGTTCCTACAACAGCAGTGTAACCGCGGTAGCCTAGTGGTCAAGGTATCGGATCGTGGCTGGCATGTCACGAGTTCGAGCCCAGTATCACTAAAAACTCGCCGTGTAGAGGAGCGATGCAAGTTAAATCTGTCAAGAACTCAAAGGTTCCTCCCTTTGGTGTGTGATAGTTAGGAGAGGAGGTGCCACCTCAGGTGTCGTCCTCGTCACTTAACCATGTTTCAAAATGACGAGGTTCAACGCCAAAAGCCCTCGTGTTGCTGAACAGTGTGACGTTAATATTCACTCACTCACCCTACAACAGCAGTGCCACTATCTATTCTGTTTATTTGATCTGCAACATTCTAATCATGAAAGTCTTAATCTGATTTTATACTGCTTTCCTTTTTTTCTAGTGTCTTGTAAGTAATTCAGTAAACTTTCAGTCTGTTTTTTAAAATGGGCTTGTTTTTCGAGTCTTATTCTTTTATAATGGGCACCTATTAGTTTCTTTACGCCTTTCCTCGGACATTCTAAAATTTTCAACAACATATATATCAATTAAGTTGGGAAAGTATAAAATAATTGATAAATTGCTTTGCTTTCATACAAAAAATTTTTAATTCTCAAAAATTGACTCATTTGAATTAAAATTCGATATATTTGAGATTTTCCAAAATCTTATCGTAAATTTAAAACAGAGAATAAAAAAGTCCCTATTTTACTTTCGTTGAAACACTCTTTCTTTTAATTTATGTTTAATGCATTGTGACGTTCCCGCAACACAGCTGTGATTCGGCTTCTTTGTGGGTATGGTCACCCTACGTGAAATTTACACCTGCACCCTTAAAAATATTGTATGGTCTTGTCTTAAACCCCTCTCTGCCCATCAACCGGATGTAATTCGAAGCTAAAGACACGGGAACCGCTGTCATCCCCGAAGTCTAGAGAGCGCAGGGGGAGAGAAAGAGATGGTCTGAAAATTTCACCGAAGACGAACGCCAGAAACTCCTCCCTCACAAAATAACAGAACTTGGACTCTAATAATCTAATTAATAAGTTAATTTCAATGTAAATCTGTAAATTATAGCTGTGGCGTAATTAAACTTAACATTTAAATTAACCAATATCACGTTACCTTGATTTATTCAAACGTAAGATTTCTCAAAATTAAAATTATTAAGTCTGAATTTTTAATTATCCTCCCACATATACATCTGTACATTGCACGCACAGAAGATAGAAGGGATTTATATAAATTTAAATCTATAAAAAATATAATGTTCTATTTATACTGCTCCTACAGAAAAAATACACTTTCCTTTTTTCTTATTAATATAACACTAGAAATTTATAATCATAATAAATACCAAAATTAACACTTATAAAAATACTCAAAAAGACAACAATATTTAAAATAATATGAAATACATTATATTTCTCATTCGAACAAAATTCCGTGTTTCAGCTTTTGCAAAATTACGCGGACCATCCCCAATAGCCCTCGTGTAGCTGAACAGTGGGACGTTAAGATTCACTCACTCACTCATTCAGCTTCTGCAAAGAATGTCATTTCGAAATATTTTTAATAACATTTAAATTTTAACACATGTAGTCTTATTTGAAAATAAATTTATAATAATGAAATAATGGTGCTAAATTTATTTTTTGATTGAGAAAAAGAAGGAAACATTTAAATAACTCACCTATTATTGACCAATTCCCAAACTTTAAATATTCTGAAAGAATTTTTAAGAAATGCCTTTTCGATATTTCTATCAGCAATAATGCAATTACTTTAAAAATATACCATAATTACAAAATAATATTATTAAACTTCTTTTGTATAAAGAGAGAGAGAGAGAAAAACCCATCTAAAAACACATTTGTTATATTGACTTAACTTGATGATTCAGAAAAATGATTCATGATGAAAAATTTAGAAAAAAAAATCAAAATTTACAATAAACAAGACAAATAAAGCAAATTTTTTTTAATACTGGGAACAGTTATGAAGATTGTGCAATGTCTAGTTCCGAAAGTGGAAGCTCTCTTACGAAAAAAAGGTTGCGTCAACAATATTATTTGGATTTAATTCAAAGATAAAATTTTATGATTCATATACTCTTAAGTATAACTATGGGTAAATATACAAAATAATTCCATTGATATTAAAATAAGCTAGTTTTCTTTTAGTTCAGTGGACTTTTCAGTTAAAATTGTTATTCACTTACGTGAATTTAATTTTTACGCAATTTATATATGCATATAAACCAAAAGATATTTTATTAAACTAAATATATTATTTTTATAATCCGCTTTTTCATAAAAGTAAATACAATAAAATATTCTTTAACACTTAACTTAATATGGTAAAAATATAATAGTACCTCCAAATAAGGAACCTACACAATATGTCTTAATTCCAGAAATTTAAACCCACAAGACCAGACATTATGTATTTTATCCTTTAATGCTAAGCAAATTAATTTAATTAGAGAAATTTAGAATATCTTTCTTTAAATAAATTATGTCCAAATAAGTACATTAGTCACAGGTTTTTTTCCCCTTAATTTTGAAGTTAATGAAAAGTTAAAATTCTTAGTTGAAAAAGTTTTATTAATAAATAAATGTTTGAAATGAGCAGTAAAATCTTGTATTTACAGAAAGTTACGGAAAATACTCTATTGTACGGATCTTTTTGAAAGCCTTTGCATTGTGTCAGCCTAAGCACGCGTTTTTATTTATATGTAAATCCAAAGAAAACGCATGTCCATGAGGTATACAATGGCTTTAATATACATTCTGTTTTGTCTATAAATAGAAGCATCAAACATACAGTGTTGTACTCCCCCCCCCCCTCTATTAAGTTACATTGATTTATTAGGCTAACACTTTGATTTATTTAAAGAAAAACACAAGCTATACTACTCTCTCTCTCTCTCTTGTCTTTGAGATCCTAAAATTCTACCCAAAAAAAATCATTTATTTCTCTTTTAAATTATCTTTGAATTATTTTTTTAGTTTCACTTTAATTGAATGTCCCTAAATGAGAGGTAAATAGATAAGGTCCATATTCTAAGAGAACGATATCAACATTAAATGAGGCTATTTCAAAGTGTATCTTACAGGATATTATTTTAATGTGTGTATTTTAATGTATACCTTAAAAAAATGATAATTCAAAATTAAAAACATAATTACCTGTTGCTATTTCATACGATCTAAATGAAAGAGATTGATTTGTGCCTTTTTCGAAAAGGAGTCTGTTGATAGCAACGATCACAAGTCAAGTAACTTTACTTAAGAGTAAAATAAAACATCTCCAGTTGCGCTAGATATCTTCCAAAAATTCTAATTGCCTCTGTCTCCTTTAAGTTAGCTGACACCCGACATTCTGTGTTGTGTGGGGGAAGAAAGTCCATTCTGACCTCACTCCCGATGGGGAGAGAGTGACATAAGAAAATAAGAGAAAGCGTATCAAATTTCCTGATTTAATATACACATCAGCTTTGAACCATTCAAGGTTCAACACATAAGAAAACAGACATCAAACGTATACAGTACGAAATAAATAAATAAGTACTTAAAATATAATACCAAATTCACAATACTAAATACAAATACATAACTGGACATCGCAAAAAAGATAAATCAAATACATATTTAACAATAAATTCTATCAGTAAGCCAATGAAATATTTAAATGTGCATGTAAATGCAAGTAATTTTTCACACTAAGACACATTTATAAATAAGAAAGTGTGAACGATAACGTTTTAGCAGACGTAATTTTTAATTGTACATAAAAATGAAATATTAAAGAACTGCAATTTGCTGAATTCTGCTCTAAAAGAAATATTCTGTTTTGTGCACATTTGAGTCATCCTTAAAGTAGTAAAACCATAAGTAAAACAAGATAATTACCGTTTTCCCATTATAGCAGGCCAGTGAACATCATGCTAAGATAAGCGTATCTATACCTGTACCCCGAGGCCGGGTGCCAATTTATTTGCTACAACAAATCGCCCCCTAGTACAATTTTACAAAAGATAAAGTCTTTTTTACAAATGTGTGATATCGTCCTTTTTATAAAAGATATAGTCGCTTTTACAAAAAATTGTAGTAGTTACAAATTTATTAGTAGCGGTCGGCATTTCACACACACAATTCAGTCTATAAAATGATTATGTGTTCCAGGTTTCTAAAGCATGAATAATAATATTTCAGAAAATATTTTCATACAAATTTTTTTGAAACAAAAAAAAATGTACTTTTCAAATTTGGTCCAAATGCCGCCCCGGACATTTTTTTATTTATTTTTTTTAACATTTATAAACCCCGTGCACCACGCAATGGAAAACACGAGGGCATACAACACAGACAGAAGAAAGGATTATAACACAAACATCCATGCCTTCTCCGGGATTCGAACCCAGTCCCTACGGCACCGCAGACAGCTTCACTGACCACTATACCGGATGGGCGGCTCCGCCCCGGACATGGGTTCAGTTTTCCCAGCTCTTGCTGCTAACGTAGAAAAATAGTGAACACGGTAGCGGGCTAAGTGGATCAGGTGACATGAAATTATTTTTCAACTAGAAGGTGGAGAATACATAAAAGGGGACAAATATATATATATATAGATCATGATTAGCTTTAATATCTATTTTTAGTGCTATGTTGTGAATCTCTTGATTTGCCTATTTGATTATATGCTGTCGTGTAACATTTAGGGTTTTAAGAAAATGCATAAAACCCGCCTTTTTTTAACTATAGTACTAAAGTATCATTAAGTACATACAACATAAAAATGAAATTAAGAATTTCGCTAACATTAATAATACTAGATGAAGTGTTTTCCTAGCAGGCATTGCCAATAAAAATAATTTGATCAAAAGAAGCAAGATTTTTTATCAAATAACTTGATACCAAGTAAAGCAACAAGAAACTGCCTTTTAATAGAGGTACAACACTTACACTAGAAAGGAAATTGGGCATTGTTTATAAGCGTTGTAAAACCATTGACACAAAAATCACTTCTTTCAACTATTTTGTTTTTCAAAATTGTAATGCTATTATTAAATTGAAAACTTTTAACTTCCCTAAATGCATATTGAATTTACACACTCGTGTCTTAGGTAATATAAACGATATTAGATGCTTTCGAAAAGTAACTTTCGCAAAAATCATTTTTGAGATGCCTTTGTTAAGCATCGATCCAATGCACCGCTAGTTCCACTGATAAACAAAAAAATACTTTCTCTATTGCGGTATTGCCGGCTCTGCCTCGAATTTTAATTATGAAATGGAGGATATGTATAAAGAGTAGGCCTTAATGGAGAATGGACTAGTGAACTCTACACTAACTCTAGATTTCTTGAACTATGTTATGCTATCGGGAAATCCGGACGTATGTTGATTTTTCAGCAACTATTCAACATATTTATTCGATTTTTTTTAAAAATTATTTTGAGAAATTCGCAAAAAATTTTGCTTGATCTATAGAATTATAGGCGGCCTGCGGCCGCCCCTTGTATTGGCCGCCCTCGTGCGGTGCACGCGCTGCACACCTGCTAGGATCGGCCCTGTGCTTTAGATGTATTCAGATAGTTCTCAACGATGAAATTTAAATTCTACTAATGGCAATGCCTCGGCATCTCAAATGAATGACGAGAAAGTTATTTAGGTCAAACTTGACCATCGACAACCGATGATGCTCAAATTACTGCAACATCCAAGCTCTTCACTTGCGTCTTGTAGGGATATCTTAAACTATGTCTAAGAGCTCTAATAATTTTTTTTTTTAATTCTTAAAATTTGAATTTTTACCAGGTTTAGCTATAAAAATAATTATTAAAATTCAGCAAGATAACATTTCAATTCCATACTAACGTTTGTTTCTAACAATCTCTGAAACATAAATCACTTAAAATGATTTAAAAAAATGTTGCAATTTATAAAAATTTTTAAAAACTTCAAAAATGTTAAAAATTTTTGATTGTGAAATAATGACTTGTCAAACTGAGTTTTTACTTTCAGAATCAGTTAAATAATATAATCTGAAATATGAAAAAAAATTACTTTTACTATTCCTGGGTCCAAAAACATATTTTGAAAAAAGGTACTGTGTAGCCTTGAAGCTTTAACTCTTGTCAGTCAATACCTTGAAAACCTTGGCAGAGATTGCATTCCTCTTCTTCGACGCTTACTACAGACATACTTTCTGCCAAATGCTGGAATTTCAGCAGTTACTCGTATCTAATGAAGAAAACATTATTCTTTCTAAATTATATCCGAGCAAAATTCCAGCATCTGTCGCCAAAGGTTTGCCATCTCGGGGAATACCCAATTCTTCATACATGCTTTAAGGGTAACTTAAAGGCTCGATTCTTCCTTTTTAAGGCGTTTATTTCCTGAGAACAGGCAGGGCCACTTTTAATCTCCCCGGCGCCCCTCCCCCCGCACTATAACAAGAAAAAAATATGAAAGTTACAAATATTTATATAGCCTATTCAATTTTCTTTCACAGAAGTTTTAAAAAGAAAATTTAATTTCTTTTGATAAAAGAACCATATTAATTTACACAATAATTCTTTCTTTACTCTTTAATTCGATTACTTAAGGAACAACTTTTATAATTGCAAACAAAGGTTTAGCAATATAAAGACAATGAATAATGATTCAACAGATTTGGTACAAATTTCCATTTTATTAGCAACAATTAAAATTTAATATTTTACAAACAAATTATAACAAGGCTCTTTTTCAACAAAACATCCAGAAATGACATATTTCAGAGCCTTCATATCTAGCAATAAAAAAATATTAATACCTTAACAATTAGTTGAGTAAAAATGAGTGTAGTTTAGTACATGTTCAGAACTAAAACATTCTTTTAGAAATGAATTTTTAATATATGCAAACTTTTGTGTAAGCAGTATAATTAGCTTATAAGCTAAATTATACTGAGCCCTCAAAAAATATAGATAAATCGTAAAGATTTGCATATTAAAAGCAAAATTAACAAAAACATATTAAAGATTTTAAAAAAGACAGAACAGCAGCAGTATATTTTACTTATATTAGATGGTATCAAATTTAAAACTAACTTATGGTTCAAGTAGCATGCAGATGATTTTTAGAAATTTTAGAGAAGAAAGAGTAAAATGTATTGTAAAATGAAAGAGATTTGTAAAATGAAAGAAACGAAAAAAGAATTAAACCTCAAACCAAACTAATATATGTCATTCCCTTCCTATACCATTGGAAAAATCAAATCTACAGAAGAAACACATTAATTGAATGAAGGAAAAGTACCTGTATGCACATCTTACAAGATGTTTACAGAACTCAAATCACCAAACTCTCCTAAATGGTCACTACCATCCTCTCTTAAGCAAATCCAGTCAAAAGGAAATAGCAGGTGTTCAAGATTTAATTATTTTCTTTTTTTCCCCCTCCAAAAACCATTTCAACTGAAAGCACTGGTAAAATTGAATACCTTTAAAATTAAATTCATGAACACATAAAATAAACATTTTATCTCCACAAAAGAAAAAGTTCGTTTATTAAATAAAATTTTCTCTCTGAATAGAATTGTCTTCCCACAAACACAACTCTAAGTAGATAAATTCCATTATCCTGTGCAAAGTAATGGAATCAATTTTTACAAATAAAACTCTACTGACAATACTCAGGATGTTGTAAGAAATTATAACTGATTTAAACCTCCTTAAAAATTTTTATATGTTTAAAGCAGCTTTGAAAGAATATTAGGTTTAACTGTTTATCAACACCTGGTTTAGAAATTTGGACAACTGCAGAAAATATATGTGCTTAGTAAAAATAAAAATCCTTTTCTTATATTAGTTTTTGAGTGATTCAGCTCTTAATACTTATTTTGACAACTTTTCCAAAATATTCCCATGTATACTGTGCATGATACATCCAAATTCAAGCCAGTTTAGTCATGGGTTATATGCATTTATAATTTGATATAAATATACGTAAACATACAAACACACATAAACTTCAAATAAAAAAGTTCTGAAATAACATAGTATTAATTATTACTTACATTTTTATATATTGCACAATATATCACTTAGATCTTTTAAAATATACAAAAAAAAAACAAAAAAAAACATATAACATAGCTAATTTTTAAGATTTGGGAGAAAAAAGGGGTGTTTTGATTTTTGAAACTTATGATTCATTTTATAATTTTTCATGCAATGGTATAAAATAATGCATGATAAAATGGTCACATTACCCAATAATTTTTTCAAATTTGAAACCTTTAACACAATAAATTTTTTCAGACAAACATTGAGTTATAGTTGTTACTTTTAATAAACTATCATGAGTGTATGTGTCATTAAATGAAAATATCACATAATTTTAATAAGCATGAACACTCATATTTAAAATAAATTTAGTTACAGGTTCAGGACTTTTGTTCAGAGATTAACTTCATTGCCACTTACAGCGCTTTGTTTCAGAACAATCATTTTCATCAGACAAAAGATTTGTAGCACATCTTTTGTCACACACAGATGCAAAATTCTTAACTGCTCTTTCCCTATCAGCCAGTGCAGCCTCACATGCCTTAACAGCCTTTTCTCTGATGACCAGAGCAGCTTCTCGTACTTCAACAGCTCTTTCCCTTTCTTCAAGAGCCAGTTCGCATATCGTAACAGCCTTCTCTCTGCTGGCCAGAGCAATTTCCCACTCTTTAATAGCTCTCTCTTGATCTTCCAGTACTGCCTCACATGTTTTAACAGCCTTTTCTCTGTTAATTAAAATAACTTCACGCTCTTCAACATCTCTTTTACTATCAACAAATGCAGCCTCATATTCTTCAACAGCATTCTCCCTATCTGTCAATACTGCTTCTCGAATTTTAATATCTTTTTCCCTATCAGCAAGCAAAGACCCATGCTTTGATGCAGTATTTTTCCTGGGTGCAGTCTCTTCATGATTGCATGATAATACATTTTCACAAGACTCACTTAAGGAAATAACAGTTTGTGGATGGAATGAATTAGATTTTGATAAGCTTTCTTGACTAGATATGTCCATGGCACTCTCTTGAGATGAAGGATCTACTTCCATACTGCCACTTTCAACTCCTACTCCACATGGATTGGAAGGTAAACTGTTCTTGGGAATAACTCTTTCTTCATTCAGAATAGTTTTAATAGCAACAGTTTTGCGAATATGCAAACCCAATGGGTTTTCAGTTATTTCTTCTTCAGCAACTGACATGTCTTTCCTTTCTAGAGAAATTTTTTCTAGTGGAGTCACATTCTGGAGACAACACTCATTCACTGTCACATGAAAATTTGATATTGTTTCCTCCATATTGGTAGTCTAAAATGAGAAACCAAATCAATTAATAAAGTGCATAACAAAAATAATTCTTACTAAAATAACCAGTTGATTCGAAAAATAAAAAACTTAAATGCAAAAGTTTATTTGTAACTGCCAACTTATTTATGCCATATTTTTTTTTTTTTAGTATAACGTATGAAATTAATTACTCTAATAATACATGTGCACATGTTGTTTCTCTTATAAAAATTGATAAATAGATAGATAAATATGTATATATTGATTTTGATAAATAAGTAGAGTTAATCAATAAATATCGATCATGTTTGATAATTGGGCAATATCTTCTTTTGTAGTTTAAAAGTGAAAATTTTTAATTGCCTCTTTTTTTTACCAATTTTTAAGCAATCTGAATTCTTAGAAAGCTTACTGGGAATAATAATGGTATCTATACTGCACAAATTAATGATATTTGTTTATTGTTTGTAAAAGTATTAAGGTGAGATTACAATATTTATCTAATGAATTTTTATTTAAGAAACTTTACCACCCAATTTGTTTTTAATTGTAGTATTTATATGAAGCAATTCCAAATTAACCATCTTTAATTAAGATTATCTCTTAATATTTATCTGTCTCATTCATCAGATGCCCACACAATAATGTTAGACCCCACATAATTCTTCTATTAATACATAAATTGCATCTTATATAATCATGACACATAATTTCCGTTCATTTTCAGTTATTTTATTATTTGTGTCTGTCCAGTTTTAGAGTACCAGATAAATGATCTGCTCTTTTTGTATAATTTTTTTTTCTTTAGCCTCTCTTTGTATTTTAATAATACATTTTGGTTTAGTCTTTTAACAGGGAAAGATAAGACTTAAATTAAAATTAAATGGTGGATTTTGTCTTGGATTGAAAAAGAAAGATGACACTGAAATATTAAGTTGTTACATCATAATTTTGAAATTGACAATATCTGATAACTAATTAAAATTAATATATACTTAGATCCTGTAATTGAAAAGGAAAGAAATTTTCTACAACAAAATAAGTGAATTCAATTAACGCATTCGGACAAATGAAGGCAGGTAACACTTCCAGACCAATGATACTAAAAAACCTACTCAAGAACTCAGAATTACAGATTTTTAAGAATCAAAATCATATATAAATTAGCTGGAAGCAGCATCCTAAATTTATGAAGGGATTCAGCTCAAGTGAGAATGGAAATACAAATAAATGCACTTTTACCAAATAAATGCACTTTTTAAAATAATTCTAAAATAGAAATATTATGAATGAGTGCTTTTATTTATCCATACAAATATCATTTAACATCATGACTAAAAACATTTTCATATTATATTTATATGTACAACAAACCATGCTTGCATAAATCTTCAGTATATCTTCTTTTAACAAATCTACAAGTATGCACATTATCTATAACCTATTTGACTTTCAATTAATATTTAACATTTTAATGGAAAATATTTTTATAAACTACTTAGCAACTGCCATTAAAGAGTAAACAGCAAAGGACATAATCATGACAGTTTTTTTTCTTTTAAAAAAAAAATAATATAATGAATGAAATACTTAATAGCAAAAAATTTCTATTCACATGATCCAATATTTGACAATTATACACATACATATATTAAAATTCATTATGTATTTACTTTCATTTTACACAAGTCAACCAATAAGTTTTTTAAAGCCATGGCTCTTAAAGCTTTTTTTTACTATGCACCCCTAGATCATGACAAAACATTCTATTAAAACAGCAGTTCTTACACATTCAATGCATCCCCCTTATGTATCAGCGTGTGACAATGCGGACCCCAAGACTTTGAGCATCCTTTCCCGACTAAATATTCTTGATCAAAGTACATGTTCTAATAGTTTTTTCATTTGGGACAATTTAGTGGTCTAATCTAGTATGGCACGTCTTTCAATTTCTCCACGAGGCCTTTCAGAGTCTGTAAAAGAGGGAAATCTCAAAATTACATGACAGACTCTGCGAGCCACAGTTTAAAAACTGCTGTATAAAAGGTATATTGTTTAACATCATACTTTGAAGTAGCATGTGGGCTATAAGTGACAGATTTGTAAATTTGAAACATAATTAAGAAATGAGGATGACACTTAAGCAGACACCAAACTCTAAACTTCCACAGCAATGTGAGGACTTTCTGCCTCAACAGATTTAATGTGCATCTACCCATTTACAAGGCGTAAAACCAGGACTTGAAATCACACCTCAATAGAAACCATGCCCACCATGACTACCACATCCAAAACAAAACATCCTAATCAATCAATTCTTTATTAATGTTGACTTTCAAAACTACATGATAGCTGTATTGAAATGGACCTCATAATTATAAATCATGCTCACATGACAAGGGCAACACCTGAGCTGGCAACTTATTCTTCGAACTCCACACTATGCAACTTTTGAGTCTCAAAGATTTTGCATGCATCAATCACTCTACAGAACAGCTTTCTTTTTAGAGCCACTAGAACTCAAACTCTCAACTTGAGATAAGCAACACTGGCCATGAGTGCACAACTGACCACCTGACTACCCATTCTACAAACTCTACATCCTACTATATTTTCAAAATGCAGAGCCTCTACATCCTACTATATTTTCAAAATGCAGAGCCTCTACATCCTACTATATTTTCAAAATGCAAAGCCTCTACATGCAATATTCAGTGGCGTAACTACCAATAGGCTAGGCAATGCCAAGCACCGATGCCCTGAAGCTCAGGAAGGCCCGTGGACCCTGACTACCAAGCAAGCCTAGCTAGTGATATTTTCTCCCACATGCAAGATATAAATATAAAAGGTTATAACACAACTATAATTATGTTAACTCAATTGAAAGTAATTAAGAACTTGTAGGGAATTCCCTTGATTTTTTTTTATTTGTATAGTGTTACGAACTTTACTTATTGATATGTTTTTGTATTATTTTAAATTTTTTTTTTCTATGAAATGTTACTAGAAAATAAACTTCAGGTTTCATGAACAATTCTTATCATACATATTATAACATCTTAAAAACCTACACAGGAAACAGCTCCTTCCTGGTTACATTTTATTTTTTATAACAATATGATTCATAATAAGCTAATTTCCTGTTTCAATATTTCACTATCTACTTGTAATTTGCAATAGACTGATGTAATTTTGTCCCTCCCCCCTGCTCTTTTCCAGAAGTTTTTTTTAAAATAATTATAGTAATATTGTATAGTATTTTCTTGTTCAGGCATATTTTTTGTATCATTTCCTGTCAATCTCTGTGGACCATTTTGTAACTTTAACCTTCTGGTGTGGGTGAATTCGATATTCTGAATAAATAAATAGCCAGGGATTCCCCAAGCACTTTTTATATGAATTCTATTGCGTAAATTAAAAAACTAAAATTATGGATTAAAAAGGTGACCCAGTGGTGTGTTAAAGCACAAACAACGTCAAGAAAGAGACAAAAATAAACATATACTGCTCAAAATTGCAAATTTCTTAGTCAGCCTTCTACAAATACTTCTGGACCCAAGTATTGAAAACACAATTGAATAAAGATTGGATTTAACTAAAGTTTTTGAAACTTTTGCGAAAACTAAAGCTAAGAAGATTGTGTTGTTGCTTATGCCACCTGATCGACAGTAACATCAGATCAAGGTTCACGAAATTAATAGCGGCTAAAGGCTAGAATTTTAAGCCTGTTGCTAGCCTAAGCTTTGAGCCCCTGTGAAGGTGACAGTATGATTTTGCTTCGTACAACCCAATAGATAGCGACACCATTTGGACCCACTGATTTAACGAGCACGTTTTCCATGTGTACACGCAAGGCATTTGGTGGCATCGAACCCAGAAAAGATTGTAAACCAAATTGTTAATTTGTTGTTAGTAGGCCAGTCCAACTTTCATTTAATAAA
Source organism: Trichonephila clavata (assembly GCA_019973975.1). Lineage (NCBI taxonomy): Eukaryota > Metazoa > Arthropoda > Arachnida > Araneae > Nephilidae > Trichonephila > Trichonephila clavata. The sequence goes on from BMAO01034703.1 coordinate 90,318, forward strand.
CTTTTTATTCTTCATCTGCATCGTTTTATTTCCTAATACGTATGTTGTTATTTGTAATCTTGTTTGTTACTGGTTTATTTTTTGACTATTAAGTACTTCTCTTCCGGTTCCGGCAGTTCCTAAACTCTTCACAGCTGTTTTGGAAGAGGTTTGTCGTGGTGTAAATTGATCACTAAAGCTCCACAAGAAAACTCATACACACATGTAGGCAAGGACATCCTAAGCCTTCTTGTGGACCTGGACCCCTACAAAAATGTAGGTTCTACCTTATATTAGACAGTACATAGCATACATTGTCAAATACTTGTACAAATAACAATCTGAAACAAATAAATGTACATGACTTACAATCGCATAAACTGACTTGACCAACCACTGCCTTTTGATTGAAACAGTAATGATGATGTATGGTGGTAGGCCTAGGCTTGTACGTGGACGAAGGTTACCACATGTAGTCAGCTGACATATTGACCAAAATTCCCACTTTTTCAGAGAATACAACTGGAAATAACATTTGACTGTTGAAATTATTCAAATTATGACCTTATGAAGGCTGAGTCAAAAATGAGACAAGCTTTCATTGCGGCTGAAACTCCCATTGGCCCAAGCTTTAAGACGTCCCTGCATGTAGGTAGTACATAGCTTTGCTTTCCTATGTTTTGCGGATCACAATAAAGCCCTGATGTTAAAGTAGCTTTTGTCTATTTAAAATATTCATATATTTTTACTTGATAAAACCCAACCAAAATAGGGCCCTCTTTTTTTTTTTTTTTTTGCATTAGGGCGTTTGGATACTGTAGCGGAATCTTCTTAAACAATGGCCCAACTGAAATATCATCATAAAGGCTTATGAAAGTCCACTGCAGAAAGAAACCATCCCCCAATGTTTAGATATCAACTCAGCAAACAACAGAACTCTTTGTTCTTTCATATATGATATATGCTTCGACTGATTTGAGAATCTTGATGGAAGAATTTCAAATATTTCTCAGAAAAAATTTTGAAACGTAGTTTATTTTTTAAAATTACATTTTTAGTTAGAATTCCTTACATACTTATAAGATGCACAATCACTATTACTATTAAGAGGTAATTTTTATTTCAATACAAATGTATTATAAAGTTTAATTTTACTAAACAATAAAATCTCCCTATTTTTTATTCATTGATAAATTTTAATATAGATAATTCAAAACCAATTTCTGTACCATATTGATGTATTGATGGGAAGTTGAAAATATAAAATCATACATGGTTTCTATAACTTCTTCCATCTTCTTCTTAACATCTGTCAGTGTCGATTAGATACCTTCCATATCTTTGCAGGGAATTTGAAAATTATTCGTGACTTTCAATCATTTTCATGGTGATTACACAGAAAAAGTTTTTTGGCTCTATGTTAAATAGGAGAGATTTTACAACTAAATATACCTAAAATATCCACTGGTGCCATTTTGACACCAAGGCAATTTATTATTACAAATAGCTGTCTTTCATTAAAAGATAGTTTACTAAGTAGATACCATTAGTAAATCAAAATTCTGGAAGTAATACTGCATTTATTTGACCTTGATTGCAGTGTTATTGGGTTCACAGGAGAAATGAATCAGTTAAACTAAAATCGCTGTGTTTAAGTGTTTCGTTACATAGCATATGCTTATCTGCTATTACGTTGAAATTACGCAGATGCAAGTAATTTGAAAAATCAAGTAAATACTGAATTTAAAGGAATTACAAATTCACTAAAACAGGAAAAGTGTGAAATTAAAGAATGTAATGGAAAATGCACCTAAAAAAATGTGTCTCTTGCTTGAAAATGGTGTGCGGAAAATGTACAAGAAAAATTGAATATCACTCTACTCATTGCAAATGAGGTATGTACAAAATATTATGCATAAAAACAATGAATAATGATGAAAAACTCGCATTCTCACAAAAATAACGATTTTGCTTATTATACTAATATTTATGAAGATTATTGTTTTATTCCATTTCACAAGATTAAGTAATTTTTTTTGTTACAGCTTTCTATGATATAAAAAGTCACAATATATGATAATTACATGAAATAATATTTAAAAAACTAAACCCTACTGAACAGTAGTCCATCAATTTAGTTAATACAATTATTTTATACATTTTATACCACATTGTCGAAACAACGCCAACAAATGTTTAAGAATAATTGAAATCCTGGATGTTCTAGTGTATTTTAATTACAAGAGTTTCGCCTCTTTCTACGATAGTTACAAAACTAGATTGTGAATAATATATTTAAAAATATGAGCACCAAAACAGATTCTTGTATATGAGAGAAACTGTGAAATGGGATCACAGTTCTTGTTCAAATACAAAAGAGTAGGTATTCACGTGTTGTCGCAACAATTCTATTAATATCGCAACAAGATGGCAAACATGATTTTCCATGTGTTGTACATGCTGAACTGGCAACCATATGCTTTGCTTCATATAATAATGCCAATAGAGGTTTTGATAATACATAAGTACCTACAAAAATTTTCATAATCTAATCATATGATTTTTATAATGGGTGCCAACAGATTAGCAAGCACAGAATATAATTTTCCTTTTAAAACCAAAACAGATATTTATGTTTGAGCCTATCAACCCATAAATAAGGGAAGATTTTGAAGAATTTGATAACAAATATTATCAGAAATAACTCAATTTAACTAAAATTTTATTCTTAAAATCCATTATTTTAACAAAAAGAGAGAAAAAAACCTAAATTTTAAGCAAACAAAATATTTAACAAATATATTATTCAAGTAATCGTTCGTGTTTTTATTAGAAAATATTCTATCTTTTGACGTCTTCCTTCGAAGGCAAATACCAAATTGTAATAATTTTTCTAAAAATAAAAAAAATACATAAATGTTATTTTGAAGGAATTTTTTTTATTACTGGCCGCATATCAGAACATTTGACAGCAGTTTTTGATTTGGCAAAAATAACTATAATGCACAAACTCAAAAACAAAAAAAAAAGGATACTAATATTTAGTAATTAACTTATGACACTAACCCAGTCTTTGGTACTTTTGTATTACTGCAATTGTATTAACAACATTAAATGAAACGAAGCACATGGTTGCCAATTCAGCACATAGGAAGCATGCAAAATGGGGGTTGCCTACTGGTGAGTTATCTTGAATGTTGTCACTGTTGTGATAGTTTGCAAGTACCCAGTATTTTAGAAAAACAAATTTTTTAAACTAAGCAACTTGAAAAAACTAAGTACAAAAGTTTTTACAAAACTAAGGTAAAAAAATATAATTTACATTTTGAAATTAATTTTTTTATGAAATAGTAACAATAACTTGTGTTGTTACTTATGTTTCCTGATAGACATTAGCATCAGATCAAGGCCCAAGGAATTCATCATGGCAAGGGGCAAGTTGTACGTCTGTCATTAGCCACAGCTTCAACCACCATACAGACAACAGTACAATTTGGCTCGGTTCCACCCCAGTTTTGGGGGTGGTCAAACAGGACTTGAGACTAGATGGCTATTTAGAGTACCCCTACGCCACATACATTTAAAAACATCCTTGCCTGGTCATACAGCACAGCAGTCAGCATTACTAACTACTATACAGGATGGGATACTACAATAGTTGTGGAAAAAGAAAATACTAAAAAATAATTTAAACAAGAAATAAAACATTATTATAAAATCCAGCATATAACACACACTTTGAACACAAGAAATAAGTTCAAAATTTATGGGTTTGCATTATACACCAGGTATAAAAATTGTACCTTAAATAGTGAAAAAAATGTGTATAAAAAGAATTGGATTTCTACATAGATTGGGATACCGTTTACAAAAACAGAAATTACATACCTAATGAACTTAAAGGGTTGTAAGCTTAAGGGTTTTCAAAAACCTGGGATAATACCTTAAATGAATGACTTCAAAACATAGAGCACAGCAAACACACATTTCAGGTTCCTTCGTAAAAAAGAAAATGTGCATTATACGTCAAATATTTCTAAAAATTGAAAAATGTAGCTTGAAGTATAGGTGCACGTATAAAAAGCCTAATTTATTGTAAATCTTAATTTAGCTCTTTAAATAAGTTTTATGTTTGAAAACATAAGAGCCGAGACAAGCTTACCAATATTACAGATGTGAAGTAACAGTAATAACTAAAAAATTATTAATATAATAGAGTAAATAAATTTCATGAAGCACATAAAATGCAAACAACAAACAAAAAAAAATATCATATATATAACAGATGCAGTTTTTGTTTAATTTTCCTTCTCAACATTCAAGCATTGGAAATAAAAATGAAATTTAAAACAAACATTCCTTTATCAACAAAATTAACTAATTTTAGCAATTGCAGGAAATATTTCGCAAAATCAACAACATTAGAAAACAATTTACAAAATCTATATTAGACTTATTTCCATTTCAACCGTGTTTGTACTGATATGATTTACACTGTATATCGAATAAAGACATATTAATCAAAGAAAAAACGCGATATTTCAAAATAAAGAATGTGTTCAAAAATGTGCATGTTATAATTTGAAAATACTTAAGACATTATTAATCTCACTCATGAAAAGAACAAATTACCAAGGAAAGTATTTTCAATTAATCCATTGACTTAAATCTATGTGATGTCACGATCACTTGAAAACTATGTCACGAACACGTACTCTGTTTGTTTACTACAGAAGGATGATTATTCTGTTCTTTTAGTTTTATATTATAATTTTTAAATGTCTTATTTTGTCGTTGAAGTTGATCGACCATTTAAAGAACGGTTGTAGGAAATAAATCATTTTAAAACTATAGAACTACTGTTATTTGTCTTATCCTGCACATAATTAGCTATGTAAGTTACTGCAACTGCTGTTTATTTGGATTTGCAGAATGCAACTTTCTTACTAAAATTATTTATGTATTATCCTGTTCTTATAGTTACATAATTAAATTGATTAAAATACTCAGTTTTAAAAATAGTTTATGCAATTTAGTTTCTTCATTTAATTTTCCTTGTTCCATATAGTGTTGTGTTAGATATTCTGGTATGTTTTATAAAAGTTAGCATGGATCTCTGGTTTGAGATTCTGGTTATATATTTTTAAAATCTTGTGTTTTTCCAAGTTTACGAGAAAATAATTAACCAACAAGGAAACAGATTTTCAAACTATACTAACTTTTCAAGAGTAACTTATGAAACATAAATCATTTAAAGCTGACTAAAATTTTAAAACATTAGCATATTAAGAGTTTGAAAGATTTAAATTTTTAAACAGTGAAATATTGGTCAAACTGATCTTTGCTGTTATTGTCTCCAAAACATTTTTAAAAGGGCATTTCTTTAGTTTTAAAACAAAGTGATCAAGCCAATTTTAAAAATAACTTCAATTACTTGAAATTATTTGTTATAAATTGGCTGTACATTTTTCAGTTTAATTTATTTTGAATATTTGTAATAAAATATTCAATTAGTTCTTATGACCTAAAAGCCAGGAGGTCCAACACAATTAATCTTTAGATCGCCATTTTATATAAATATGATCATCATTGAATTGCAGAAATATTTGTTTTGTTTGAATGTAAATTGAAATTTTATGCTATCATCAGAATATATATTACTTCTTTTATCACTTGGTAATCTGAGCCAGCTGTGCAAAATGAAATCATTTTCACCAATGGATAAATATTATTAATCAAAACTTTCTATATTAACTCACTCTATATGAGATGAATGGCTGAAGTAAACTTTTTATGTTTAAATTGGTATTTTGGAACCATCTATTGTTGTTTTATACATAAATCATTATTTTCATTATTTTATAAATTATATGTAATCTAATAAAATTTATTAAAATTAAGGATAATTAAATTGAATTTCGAAAATTATTCTATTTTTGATGGTACATCTCTATTATTGTATTGGCAAAAGAAGTAGATCAGTTATGCTAGAATTTTATTAAAAGCTGAATAAAATTTTAATGCAATTTTGATATAGCACATATGTGCATTAATAATAACTTGTGATCCAAGTACGAAGGCTCCATACACATGTTTTTATTGTGTGATGTTATTTTATAAAAGTTTAAATTTTCGTTTGATGCTTAATATAGCAAATTGCTGAAGGTAACTTTAATATGCTGAAGTATTCTCAATGCCTTGCTACAGTAATTTAAACGGTTATGCTATTAAACAATTAATACAGAAATAACTCGGCTTATATTTATTTCATGTATGGTAAATATATCCTTGTGTTATTTTAACCTCATTATCCAAAATCAAATTTGCTGTTAACTGATTCTATTCTGTGATTTTTATAAACAATAAAGTCTTGTAACTTTTTCTAATACATGTTTTCGTGAGGTTTTAAACTGTAGAATTCATTATTTGCATACTCTATATAACCCATTCACAGAAACTGTATCACACATTGCAGAAGTACATGTAAATTTCGGAATTTGGGTTTTTATAATCATGTAAGTGATGTACAATTCTATTTTAGAGGTTTTATTAAATTTTGTTTACAAATTATTAAATTAACCCCAATATTTATTTATTTTATTGAACTAAAATTTACTTAGAGCTGTTCACTATTATTTCATAGTTTCAAAGTGGGAGATTATTAATGCTAAGAATTGTCTTACGTTCTTAAAATATCTACTTTGAGTCCTTACATTTTATTTGAAAACTTTGCCATGCCTTGTTTTTATTTTAATCATTTTAGATATATTTATATAAAGTATTTAGCATGTAATATATTTGTAAAATAAAATCCATTTCATCAAACTGACCACCAATGAAATAAAATATTAATTAAATTTAAGTAGGTAGGCAAACTTGACGCAGAAATGTAATATATTTTATATAATCATATTTTCATCCTCTAAATGCTGAAAAGAAAATCTTATGCATACATTTTTGATATAAATTCAACGTGTGAAGAACGAGTATACCAGCGTTAATATAGGCTAGCACAAAGGGGAAAATTAAGAACTCATAGCATGAAATACTAAATTACACTTTTCAAATATCTTAGTACTGGCAATACACTTATAAAATATGTAATTAAAGTGAGGAAAAATTTCATCAGAGGATTAAATATATATGAAATACTCTTAATATTTTATGTACAAAATTATTTTAAAAAGCTTAACACTGTAAAACAGATACATCTATAAAATCCACAAATCATTAAGAAATATGCATAACTACGAGGGCGAGCAGAAAAAAAGGTTACAAGTCGAATAAAAAATATTTATTTACAATAGACAGAAAATACAAAAGGGAATTAAGAGGCATATTCACCTATCACATTCATCATAATCACCAAGTCTATTTAGGCATTTATCATAGAGAATGCAGAACCTACTTGTTTAATCTGTCTAGGTAGAAATCAGGTCCTTGTCCATTGAGCCAGTCTCAGTACAATATCGCAGCACATCAGAAAATGATATACTGTGTGCTACCATATCTCAATCCCAGCTCTGACGAGATTTAAAGCTGAGTTACCCATTGATCAATCTAAGTAGTTTCTTCAATTCGTGCCGTGGTGATTTCTGTCCTTGTCTGTCTGCTCATTGCAGATGCGGACACATTTCATTCATATCACGACTCACACTTCCAAACAATAACAATTTCCAAAGAATCTTGCCATTTCAATCTGCATCGTCCTGAACCATCTGGGTACTTTCACTATCTACCCGCAAACCAGCTGTATACCAAGTAGCACGATCTGTCTCCACTTTTGCAGAAACCATCTTACAAAATGTTGGAGTGCCTCCAGCAGGACAAGTGCATGTTGCACTTATAACCTTAAGTTTAAAAAAAGTATTAAATATTAAAAAGAAATAAATTCTAAAATTAGATTGTAAATTTATATGAGTTTTCGGTATTTATATACATATTAGTCTACTGGTTAATAAATGTTGAAAGATTTGTGCCAAAGTTAATTTTCAGCTTATTTTATATATATATATTCAATTATTTTAACTAAAAACCAAAATTTAAATAAATTATATGAATAAAAATTTTAAATAAATGAAAATTAACAGTTTTTTTAATATGAAAACACATTATAAGGTGCTTGATTTAAAAATACTATGCCTTATAAGAAAAATTAGTAACAATTTGGGAGAATCTTAATGTAAACACAACATTTCTCCATATTGAATTTAAGTTTTAAATGAAAAAATTTACATTTCTTTATCAAAATGGTTTGGCATTTCTTGTCTTTACTTTTAATGTGTTGGAATCAAATTAGGATTTACTCATAAATAGCAATTTTTTTTTCCGGCGACAACAGTCGCCAAGGGAAGCACAGGGTTGCATCCCCCCGCCTTCCCCCCTTAGCCGCCAGGAAACGTCGCGATACTTCCTCTCCTCCTGACTAAACAGTTTTGCAAAGTTCCTGTCTTTGATCTAAGTTTACCTCCCCCCCCCCGCCACCTCTGAACGAAAATTAATGGTGGGGGATTCTTTCTAACTTTTAGTAGAAGCATAAAAATGAAACATGTAATATTTTTTTCCTACAAAATATTAAACTAAAAAAGTAGTGAAAGGACAAATTTTTATAGAACTAAATGTAAATAGTTAATGATTATTTTAGCAATACTGCATTGAATTTAAGAATAAAAATCTATTTTTTTAAGTGATTCAGAATAGTAATGAACAAATTGTTCTATTTATCACCATTAAGCCTAGAAGAGAAACATTAAAATTTAACATATTAAAGCAAATTAACATTAAAATTAAAGTCATAAATTAAATATAAGAAGAATCTTTCTTGCTCACATTGAATAAAATAAATATAAATAGAATTAACTTACCTTGCAGCACTTTATATATAAAAAATTGTCACACAATGGCCAAAGTCATCACTTGTCAGCAAGATAGATTGTGGTAAAAATCATGGTGATAAAAAATCTTGATTAAATTCCCCTTTTAAAGAATTTGACCTAAGCCCCTCTCAGCCCAATTGATGTCCCTAACAATTTTTAAAAACTTATTGAAACAATCCACACCCTGCTGTTTGCTTCATTTTCTAAATTTATATACAGCAACAAATGAAATTTTAAATCTATTTTTCTATTGCAGGTAGGGAGTGAATCTGTAACATGCTTCCAAGTGCCTTCTATGGTATTTGTGTGGCAATTCGTTACTGGATTTACAAAATGAAGGCTATGATTTAACGTCAAATGATCAAACCTTCTTGTCCTAAATTTTTAAATGCCTTCCATTTGTTGGAAAAATCATAGTTCCAGGCTCTATCCATTCCTTTAAAATGTTGACTAGAATCTCACAAGATCTGTTGTGTACTGCTTCCCTCTGAATTCGATTTGTCGACTTCTGCATAATATAGAATAACTTCAATGACAAATTGCCCCCAATCTGCAACTGTACCAGAAGATAAATAGAAATAAGCTTTGGTCTGTTTTGTTCTGGTTCCCATGATCAAATGATAAGTGAGACGAAAAATCTCATTTAATTTTAGTTTGCTGCAACTGAACCACAAGTCAAGATGTATGGTTTTAGTTGAACTACAAGCCTGATGTATGGTTTTAGTTGAACCACATATCTTGTTATTCCTGGAATTTCTGCTAATCTATGATTAACCATCTAAAATAGAATTTTTCTTCTCAAACTTCATCAGAACATTACAATTTCAGTAAAAAATTCTAATTTAATCAGATGAGTTTTTCTTGCAAAATCTAAAAATAGTTTCCTATCCCTACATATTTCATAAACAAAATCAAGATTAAATACTCCCTTTTTCTCCCCAAATGTGGCCTTTTTGCTTGAAAATAAAACAGGAACTGTTTTTGACAGAACTTTCTTATACTTGGGATAAACACTGCAAATAGTCCCATGGTTAGAGGGAAGAGGTTACAATATTTAAAGGTATATAAAATAACAAAGTTTTTAAAATTTAAATTAATCTCTTTATAAATTAATAATAATAATGTAAAAATTGATAGTCAGCCTAATCTATAACTGGAATAATTTATCAATAAGTAAAAATGAATGTTAATAATAAAAGAATATATTTCCTAATAATGACAGAATTAAGTCAACCTAAGCAATAATTAAATAATTTTTCAGTAATTAAAAAGAAATATTAATAAGTAATATGAATAAGAAATAAGGTAATAATAATAAAATAATTGAAATACAACCTAATAATGAAAGAATATTCAACCTAATCAATAATTAAAAATAAACTTTAATAAATATTAAATAACTATTTACTATTAAATAAGTTTTCTTTATAAATATTAAGAAATAATTGGAAATAAGGCAGTGAGTTCTTGTCCGGAAATATCTGTGTCTGAACAGTTGAAAATCCAAGTTGAAAAGAAGGGTTTCTGAGAGAGAATTCCATAGCCCCCCCTACCCCCCCCCCCCAAAAAAAACATTACTGCTCTGATTGGAAAATTCGTCATAAAACGAAAAACCCCGTGGAACCCGACCCGGACCGGAAAACAGGGGAATCAGGGTAGACAGAATCTGGCGCAGAATCGCCCGAAAAGGGCGCCAAAAAAACTGCCAAAAAAAAAGTCCGTATATCGAACTTGTGCCTAGAAAACAATGCAATTGATATTCAATGCGGGAAATCTTCATTAACGTGGGCTGGATTTTCTACCGCCAAATTCTCTTTTCTAGCCGAAGATCGATCGCCAAGGCGTATCCTTGAGAGGAACCGGTTTGTAGTAACCATATGCGATACGATTCTCCTCAGACAAAACTCGACGTGGTAATACATTGTATTCCTGACATTCCGGTTTTCATTTCAGTGTTGATGTTTTCTGAAATTATTACCAGTATAATTTAAAGGGTAGGTTAAACGATTTCTCGAATTCACATTTTAAACTTTTTTATCTCAAAATGAGATTAGAAAAAAACTTTATGTACATGACAACTAAGTTAAATTTCAAGTTTTTTCTTTTCAAAGCAAAGAGTTATTATTTAAATTCGAAGCTATAAATTTCATTATTTTTATAAATACGAGACATAAGTATCAAATGAAACATAGTTTTAATTTTTTGCCAGAACAAAGGAAAATAATTATTTATAATTATGAAAAAACACACATTTTAGTACAATCAGTGCAGATTGTCTAGTCAAACTAATCCAAAAATCTCAAATATCTTACTATCCTAAATATCTATTATTTGTTTTATCTCATCATTACCTTAATTTTTAAAGAGATAATCACTCAGATTTTTCGAAATAATCGAATGCTTTTCTGAAAAAATTTTCTTCCTTTATATATATTCAGAGATGATTTATTTTTTTAAATCATACATTATTTTATATTGGGTTTTTTTTAGATATAATAGTTATAAGGGTTTTATTACAGTTTGGAAGGGAATATATACTTATATACAGTACAATATCTTACACATTTCATAATTTTCATTATATTTCTTTTTTTTTAACTACAGATTTTCGAAAAAATAGCGATTTACAAAAAGCTGTTGATATTGCATGAGTTCCTGAATAGTATAAGAAAATTCATTTCTGCTCCTGATAATAAAAGTGGCCGCGGTAACCTAGTGGTCAAGTTAACGGACTCGTGGTCGGTGTGTCAGGAGTTCGAGCCCAATACCACTGAAGACCCGCATTGTAAGGGGGCAATGCATAAAAAATCTATCGATGCTTAAACGTTCTCTCGTTGGTGTGGTGTAGAAGTTAGGAGAGGGGTTGCCAGCTCAGGTGTTGTCCTCGTCACTTGACCGTGGTTCAAAATTACGAGGTCCAAAAACCCTCGAGTAGCTGAATAGCGTAATGCTAATATTTATTCACTCAAGATAATAAATGTGTTGAAAATAAATCTCGGATTATCCACGTATAATAAAGCTAGAATTTTCAACTACCAAAACATCACGGTTTCTAGGATTGCTGGAAAGGGGTGACTGTAAATTGATATCTTTGCTGCACCACTTTGAATGAACAGGAAATTCATCAATCAAGAGTTCATTAGGGATACAAACATATTAATCTTAAATTAAGATTTCAAAATTTAGTATTTTTTTATGAAACTAATCAAAATAAAAACTCTAGAATTAACTAATGTCTTTTTGAATCCTCCTTGATATTATTCCTTTTAATTACTTTTACAACTTTACATACATATGTGTAAAATAATTAAATGATTTTTTTTTTCTAAACAGGACATAAGATGTAAAAATTCTTTTCATTGAAAATGAGTGATTTCCATTTTGTACAATTTATATTTCAATATTTAAACCATATGAAACTACAATTATAGCAAAAGTTATAATTGACATAGTTTAAATATCCACGTAAAAATTAAAATAGAATTGAGACAATGATGAAATAACAAAATTTATGTGCTCTTAATCCACTGTTTTCTAATAAAAGTTGATAAACATTTAAAAACATGTAATCTCAAAAACTTGGAAAATGATTTTAAAAATATCATATTATGTCTGAAGGTTGAATATATTATGCCAATTGCAAAATTTTAAAATGAATGTTGAAAAAAAGAATATGTTCTGGTTAAACACTTTTCTCCTTGCAAAACAAGAATGAATGTTTTAATCAACACGACTTAGATTTTTTCAGAGGTCATAGTCAATTTTTAAAAAATGATAGCATTAATTTTTTGATTTGTTTAAAGATCATAGCCAATAAAAATATGATTAATAGCATTTTCTTAATTTCAGAACTTAAAACAAAATCAGTAAAAAAAAGTATCAAAAAATATAAATTAATGCAGTGCTTTTCAAACTGTGGGGCGCGCCTCTCCAGTGGGGTGGGATAACCCTACAAGGAGGGTGCGAGCATGTCGGAAATAAAAGATTAATTAAGAATGTATCTATATATTAATTTATTGAAAGAAAGCAAAGGAAAAAAAATTCTGATATAAAAATTAATCAAATATCCATGTACACTGTTATAATATACTTATAAATTGTACAGTACAATACATTTAATAATAAATTTATCTATATTAAATTAAGAACAAGTTTAATAATTACTACCGACTTCCTTGAGCTTGCTATATACAAAATTTAATATATCTTGATAATTTGTGTTATTTATAATTATAGTCGTATTGTAATTTCAGCGTCAAAGTACATTATTATTGCTTTCAATACAATGTTATTGTATGGGGGGGGGCGATGAAAATTATGATTGAAAATTGGGTCGTCAATATTTAAAATTTGAGAAGCACTGAACTTATTGGTAAACTTTTTATTTTAGATTATCATACATGGTATGATTTATAGCATACCATATTCGATTGTGTCATATGTAACATCTACGTACTAAAGTATCATTGAATTTTGTAGATAGGATGCAAAAATGAGAAAAATTTATGAAATTAATATACTTAACTATTAATCATTTGTAAGAAAATAAAAATTAACTGGATTTTTTATTTCTCATATAAAATTCTGTTTTTTTTTTTTTTTTTGACATAATACTGTGTAACTTTTACCTTCAACATTAAAATTCTGTAAAATATAGAGTATGTTGTACAGAAATCATTAATATAAAACATTATCTTGTAGATTATTACACACAAATTCAAATGTTTAATATTATTCAGTCAACTATATAGAAACATATCTTTTGCGAAAAAAAATTCACAGGTCACAAAAAACAGAAATTTTTTTGTTGAATATTTTTTATATGCCACGAAAACAATAAATTAACTTTTAATTTTTTCGTATTCGTTTAATTAACAATCATTGCATTCTTTACCGTCTAATTGATTCGATCAGCTGAACTATTTTTTAGCACTTGAAAGCAATTAATCGTGTAAATGTAATTCAAGAATTGGCTCTGTGCATTAAATATCTAAATTCTACGAGGACATAATGTTTAATTATTTAAAGAAATTTAGAAGTGATACTTTAAATTTATAAGAGGACATTTTCTTTCTAAACTTATAATAATCAAATTTATATTATTTGAAGACTCCTAAATTTCTTTGCGTATTCAAAGAAAAAAAAATTCTTTGTGTTCATCTTTAAATTTGACCTTTTTTTTTTTTTTGCTAAATCCTATGTTTTATTTTGCAGAGTTTCTTAATGAAATTATCCATTCGAGTATCTTGATAAAAAAATATTTAAAACTCGTTTATTAAGTCATGAAACACTTTTTTTATGCGAAACATAATTATTACAAAAATATATTAACAAACTTTATATAAAGTTTTTTTAATGCTTCAGTTTTATTTATTTATTTTACTGTTTATTTTATGCTTCTACATACAAAATACTATGTTTAATTAAATGTTTGGAAATTCTACATCGTCTGAGTTTTTTACGTATGTTTTAAATTTTGATTTTTAAAAATTTAAATACTTTTGGTTAATTCCTTATAGTGATTGCGGTAACCTTGTAGTTATGGTCACGAACTCGAGGCTGGAATGTCTCGGGTTCGAGTCCTGGTGCCACAAGGGACCCACCATGCAGAGCAGGTCGATGTACATTGAATCCGTAGAGGCTCAATGTCTTCCCGATGATGTGGTGTGGCAGTTAGGCAAGGGGGTTGCCAGCTCATATTTTAGTATAATCAGTAAGAATTTCTAGTCAACATATAGTAAGACTGGATCTAATCTAGAAATTTTATATCTCTTACTATTCTAAATGTATTATTTGTTTTATCTTTATCATTATCTTAATTATTAAAGGAGATAATCTCTCATATTTTTAGAAATAAACAACTTTAGTTAAAATTTTTGTTTCTTACAAAATCAATACTTTGAATTTTCCTCCATTAAATTTATTCACAGCTAATTTATTATACACAAAGATTAACTCATACAAAGTTTTTTCGATATAATAGTTAAGAGATATAATTTGGAAGTGAATATATGCTTGCAGTATGGTATTTTGTTTCACATTTCTCATTGCTTTACTCTTTTTTTTTATTAATATTTTTTCGAAAAAATAAAGATTTACAAAAAATTGTTGATAGTGCGTAAGTTAGTGAATATAGTTCAAGAAAATTCATTTCTGCTCCAGATAAATGTGTGGAAAATAAATCCTGAATTATTCACGTATAATTAATTTAGATTTCTTAACTACTGAAACATCATGACTCTTAGACAGGATTCCTGAAAGAGGGATAAAATGGATATTTTATTTGTATTACTTGACTTAACAGGAAATTGATCAATCATCGATATAAATATATTTATCTTGAATTAACATATCAAAATTTTAACATTTATTTATAGAACAAACTAAGGCAATTTAGAACAAAGGATTTTAGAGGTTTGCTAGTGCCTTTTTCAAATTTCTTTATTCCTTAAAATCCTACATAATCTTTTTTTTTATTGTATCCAGTTAAGGGAAATTTATTAAAGCTCTTGCTTCATTTAGTAAAACACTTCTATATACATGTGTGTAAAATAATTAAATGATTTTTCCCCCTAAACAACATATAAGATGCAAAAATTCTTTTCAATGAAAATGTGTGTGTGTGAGCTTTTAATTTTCCGTTCATAATTGGGAACGAACAAAAATATTGCGATTAGAAATATTTGCAAATATGAACATCCCTTTTATTTTTTTTGTACAAAACTGAACATAATAATTCTTCTGATCTTTCATGTTTAGAAAGATACCGTTTTGAGGTCAACAAATCTAGTACTGTTTTTGCGGCATGGTCCAAAAGATTGAAAAAAAGGGGAGTGTCTCCCCTTTTGTTAAGAATTGGGGAGTGGTTCAAATACTTGAAAACTATCCTTCACGTTATACTGAGAATTTCTTTTTCTTTTATTTTTGTTGCTTCGCTACTATAGTTCACTTCTTGTCTGAAAATCATCAGTTTAGAAAACTTTTTTTTTTTTACCAGTCATTTTATTGTAAGCGATCTAAAGTTTTAATTAAATATCTTCAACAAGTACGAAATATGAAATATTATGAGTTTTGTTCAGTGATTAATTATATAAAAATACTAGCCGCGGGGGGTATAACGGCTAGTATTTGAACTGATCAACTGGATTTGTTTCACTTGTTAAAAAAAAGTCCTCTGTTAACAACAAATGAAATCTATATTTATTACAATTGAAACGAAATGCTTTAATTTTCATATCAACTAAAAAAAAATTACGAAGCTTGTATTCCTTTTTTTATAAACTACGTGTTACTTAGAAAAAGCCACAACATTTTAAATTTCACAAACAGCAAAAAAAAAAAAAAAAAATTTAAATTTACTTATTTAAATTTCTAATACTCTTATCCTTATGAGAAAATAAAATATAATTTTGAAAGGTAAAAAAAAAGTCAATTTTTGAAAACACTAATCTAAAATAAAGTTCAAGTAATGATCAGTGCATATAATTTGCACAATTTAGCCAATTAAAAAACACACATAAAAGCTAATTACCTAATCACTTACATATTTTTCAAAAATTTTATAATGCTATAAAATCAAAGTATTGAAAAATTAGGAATATAAAATGTTTGCATTATTTTTATATAGTTTGACAAAGTTTAATATTAAAATATGCTCTGATATTAAAACATTTGAAGTAGCAAATGTGCTTAAATAAAGTTAAAGCTTTTCAGTAATTGAATTTGAATTTAATTGAAGCGTTCGCACGAAAGATGAAAAATATACATGTTAGATGGATTAGCTATTGAATGACTTTTGGAAGAAAGTTGTCCCATATTCATTGTATCGCTAAAAATTATTCAACATTTCTTAAACCTAAAAATTAAATTTTAAATAATAGTAATCAAATAGTGTTATTAATTAAAAAACAACAAAAATGGACAACTAATTTTATAAATTAATTTAACATTGAAATTTAAGAACATGGGTTCTTTTGGCTGCAGACTTCAAATTTATATGCAATCACATCTCAGCTAGGATGTTTAATTTGTATTTTATTAACTACCACACAACATCATTCGAGAAATTTGAGATCCCGTTTCTTATATTAAGTCGCACTTGCAGAATTTCACAAAGGGAATTCTTGGTAAAATCAGGATTCGAACCCATGACTAATCTTTTAAACTGCGACCCATTAAAAAAGATAAAAGCTATAGAAATACCTTATACGAAGTAAAAATAGACGTGAAAACTAAATACTATGTAGAATTTTCCCTTAGAATGTAGATTCTTATAAATAGGTCTGTACTGCGGAAATCTATCATGAACTGCAGTCTTTTAATGTATAAAAGAAAGTAGAAATGGAAACGACTGATTTTATAAGCATTAAAAAAAACTAAACTTTATTAAAAATAGATTTCTTTGAATGAAAAATAAATTGATTAATTTGAACATACCAAATTGTATTAAAAATCTTTAAATTTCATATGAATTTCATTAAACTTACCAATGTAACAGTCACATTTAAACTCTGCCTTCCCTTGACAGATAACGACAGCCAGGTGGCGCTACTTGTTCTTGGGGGAAGAGAGAACGTTTTTTTTCCAGAGTTTTTTCCCGCCGGTTGGTCCCCGAGCCATGGATACACGTGGAGTCAGAGAAAGCCTTTCCCTCCTTTGATGTCTAGTTCCTACATTATGTATTTTTGTTTGTGTGTGTGTCTCCTTGTGTTGTGGAACTTCATGAACATTAAAAATATCTTGTTCCTGTAACCATCAAAGGCTGCATTACTAAGTGTTTCACAACATGGGAGTATTACACCAATAATTTTATTTTATATAATTATTCCACTTAACAAATGGTTAGAAATTTGTATTGTTTTTAATATAACAATTATAAATCAAATAGAATGTTTTTCGATAAAATAAAATTACTTAATTAAACCAACACTTAAATTAAGCCTTTTAAATTCATTAGAATTTCATGCTTCAGAAAATAATGTAGGCAAAATGTAGATTCTTCCTTCAAATTGTATACACAATATATGTAGAGAGAGACCTTACTTTTTTTGCTTTTAAATTAGTATTAATGATGCATAATTCACACACATTCTTGCATTTCTTGGTATAAATATTCTCGTAGAAAAAAAAATTAAGTATTCGAATATTCTTTTTTCAAATTTTTCATAAAAATGACACCTTTAAATTAACGAATGCTTCATTTCATAGAGAATGTGATGACTACGGGGCATTTTCCAATTCCATGAATATTATTATTGACAAATCTTAACACGTTCACCAGATCAAATAGCAACATAAACCGTCAGAATAAGCTGTTTTACAATAAATAAAATACCTATGATAGTGGGTCTCATAAAACAAAAACGTGACTTTAATTTTTAAAAAAAAAATTTATCAAGTGGAAACTAAATTTTACCCGTTAAACAGATTTATTTACTAAATTTAATGAGGTTAGTTTGTACTTACAAGGGGACAGCATGAATTTTATTAAAACAAGAACTATTTAAGTATAAGAACTATAAATATCAAAAACTCGGAAAATGATTTTAAAAACATTTTATTACTATTAAGGCTGTTTTCGGTCAATGTTAAAGGATAGGGATCAAACGGGAAGCACATTTGCCGGCAGAAAAAAGCTCCAATAATAATAAAAATTTCTATGGCTATAAAAAAAATTATTGTTTAGAGGATAGTGTTCTTTGAATTTTGATTTTTAAAAAAAATACGCAGTTTTCAGCATTATTGCAAAATGAAATTTGAGTTTTCTATGTTAAAGTATAGGAAGTGAAAACGCAAAGCACATTTTAATAGAAAAAAATTGATTTTTTCGAGTAGAATTAAATAGTATATTAGAAAGCATGCTTCCCTCTTTTGACTAGTGTAGCCAGAATTAAGTTTTATGTTTTTATTAATGAATTATTTTAAATTTTAAGTTCATTCTGAATTATTTTTGGCGTAGTTAGGACTATCTCAAAGAGATGGCGCCACCATCGTTTTGTAACACGAATTTTTCTTGGCTACGAATACTTAATTTTGGCGATAGCTTTCTGAAATATTGTCGCCAGCTGAAATGATGGTAACCAGCAAGTTGTGACAAATAGTGTGGACAATAAAGAAGATTTATGATGTACACAGAGATTTAACATCTCAAACCTGATGAACTTTCCCATTTAGGAATGTTTTCAATATTTCCAGCATGTGTGCTTTAAAAATTTAAATCATAAAGATAATTTATAATTATGCTACTTAGATTTTTTTTTTTTTTTTTTGCCTTTTATTAATGAAATGCATATAAAAATATTTAAATTCTGTGAAGCGACTGAATGAAAAATTGAAAGTATACTTATTTTATACTTGACACATACACAGAAAGCTGTGAATTGACTAGAGAACACAAATTACTACTCCTTGAAGCTCACAATTTAAAATTTTAATATAATTATTGTAATGCAATTATAATATTTTTAACAAACAAAAATTTTTTTTCCATCGAATAGCTTTTATATTTAACGTGCAATTTTACCATTAAACCATTGGAACAATCAATAAAAAAATCCTGTTTTTTAATTAAATTACCAGAAATTTATTTTTTTTAATTACTTTTCTACAATTCTAAGCCGTACCCCAAATTTTCTCTCAGCCAGTTTTTGTGAAAAAAAACTAAAAATAGTGTTAAATATGTTATCGACATATGATAAATTTACGAAATAAAATATGGCTGCGGTAGCCTAGTGGTCAAGGTAACGGACTCGTGGCTGGCGTTTCATGAGTTCGAGCCTAGTACCGCTCAAGACCTGTCGTGTAGGGAAGCGATGCACGAGTGAGTGAATAATAACGTCGCACTGTTCAGCTACGTGAATGGTTTTTGGTGATGGACCTCGTAATTTTGAGCCATGGTCATTTGAAGAGGACGACACCTGAATTTCCCCCTCTCCTAACTAAGAGGGAGGTCCTAATACCGACGGGAGGACGTTTGAGCTCTCGACAGATTTAACGTGTATCGCTCCCCTACACGGTGGGTATTTAGTGATACTGGGCTCGAACTCGTGACATGCCAGCCACGATCCGATACCTAGAGAACTCGGCTACCGTGGCCACAAAGCGATGTACGTTAAATCTGTCGAGAGCTCAAACGTCCCCCATTGGTGTGGTAGGAGACGGGATGCCATTTCAGGTGTTGTCCTCGTCATTTGACCATGGTTCAAAATTACGAAGTCCGTCGCCAAAAGCCCCTGAGTAACTATCAGTGCGACATTAATATTCACTCACTCATTTTACGAAATAAAAAATTGATAAAGGTGAATTAATAATAAATGAAAATAATTAATTTATTTTACCAGTATTATAAAAACTTTTTAAAAATAAACGAGAACCTGTGATTTTTTTCTATCCGATAGTATCTTGTTCAATTTTTAGATCAACCCGATTTTTAGTAGCATAAGTATCGAGGGGAGGAGTGCGGCTTAGATTCGAATAAATATGGCAATATCGTGATTCAAGTTTTTTTTCTATTAAAAATTACTGTCTGGCATTTTCTATCATTGAATATTTTCAACAACCTGATGTTCTTGACAAAATTTTTAATATAATAGTCGCTGAGTGATTTCTTTGCTGAATAATTCAAAATTTGATATGTTTAAAATGTAAAGTTAATTCAAAATATATATCCATTTTAGTTAAATTTTATAAAAAAATTTACTACTTAAAAATTTTATGATATATTTATTTATGAAAAAAAGAAATATGTGAGGCATTACCATATGAACAGATATTGGCTGCTCATAGGTGTTTTTCTTTTAGGACTATAGTTAAGATATTTATTTTTATTACTAGTTTATTTTTAAATTAGATAACTTACTGAATAAACTTCTAAGAACACTAATTTATGAAAAAATTAAAATTTAATTTTCTAACTATTTAAAAGATGTTTTCATTTTTTAAACGCAATTATACATAAATTTAAGAAGACTTTTAAAATGAATGATTTATTTTATTAACGAAGGGAAAATATAACTGTAATAATTAATAATTTTTTCTTTTTTTTAATCTTGCAATTGCTATTGCTCGATTTTCTATTGTTAAGAAGTTTTACTTTTCTCAGCTTTTCCATTAATTATTTGCTCAGAAAAACTCATAACAGCTATTAACACCTTTTTTTGAGGGGGAATGTTGGCGGAATGTTGGGGACAGGCGGAATGTTGAAACTATCCACTAGAAAACTTATGTCAATCTAATTATTACAAAGCTATTTTACTATAAATGATTGTCTTAAAACAATATGTTACTCAGTTTAATCACTATGTGATAAACTACTTTGTTTTTAATTGCAGTTTTGTTATTTTCAAAACCATTTAGCGTCCTTCCAAAGGCATCTCGTCATGTCATGATGTCAATATTTCATGGGAATTTCACTTCAGATGGGACCAGAAAACACTTGTTGGTCTGAAGTCTTTAGGAAAGAAGAGAACGGTACAAAAAAAGGGGAGAAATAGGAAACTTTTATTGCTGTGGTACTAAAACAGAAAAGAGGAAAAAGCAGTATTGGGGATGTGTGAGGGGGTGGAGTCCCAAATTTCGGTGATTTTGAGGTCTTCTAATTGGATGGCGTTGAATAATCATTCCGACGGAAGAAAAATACGTTGCTCGTTTCAGTCACTTTTGAAATTTAGAATAGGAACCTTTACTTCTCATAGGACTTATTTCAACTCAGCTTCTTTTTTTAAAAATATTTCTAAAAATGCCTTTGAAAAATAAAAGTAATAGAGCTCGTAAACATCCTATGATAGGCAGTATTCAAGTCTTTGAACAATGCAGAAAGGCAATATATGTCTAGTTGAAAAGAGAGGGGTTTGCTGATCAAAGATAGCCTTTGACCCCAAATTGGACATTCCCCCTCAATATGAAGGAAAGGTTATGTGGTCAGAGCCGACAGTGGAAACACTGTCTGCTCTGGGAAGTTGGGTTGGAAGAGTGGATATTCTTGTACCTATTGCGTTGTTTCCCTAATCAGTCACATGTCATTTGTTGTACACAGTTTCGACCCTTCATTATACTGTTATTTAATATAAGTTTTAAATATTTCTCTGAAAGTTCTTATTTTTATTACACTTCGCTATCTTTAAAACGCATTCGCACTATAATATCTTAACAATTTAATATAAATAAAAAAATGTATTTATTCTTGTAATTCGATAATCGTGAAAAAACAGAAAACTTCCGTAAAAAAAAAAGAAGAAAAAAAAAAAAAAAACGTTAGCACACACACACACGTGAAAGATATTTACCATTTAAAATACCGTTTTAAATTACATTTGTAATTTTTAAAAGCATTTATTTACTTATTTGTTTGCACCCTTTATCTGTTCTAAGAGGGGGATGTGTCCGATCTCTAGGTGGTGATGGCTCTAGCCACGAAATATTATGTGTCCGCTCTAACCACGTCCTCTTTACCCCACACCACCGAAGAAGGAAATGGTATGAAGAGACAGTAGATGATATTTTTAACAATCATTGAAACAAATTAAGAAAATTTATTATTTAGAAAAGAGAAATCACTCCCCCCCCCCCCCCTCAATACTGAAAAAGCAAATCCAAATGGAATCCAGCGTAATCTTATGAATTATAATTGAAATTATGATAATTTAATTACAATTGATAAACTTTCCCTTTAGGATTACTACTTCGTTTTAACACACGAATATTATTGCTTTTTATAAATTATATATAAGTGCATATTATTAGAACATGTAAGAACAAAAATTATTTAACGTAGATAAAATTTTCGATTCTGTATTTGAAACAATAGTCCTTTCACATACTTATTATTTTTTTAGAAAAAGGAGCAGATAAAATGCATATATAAGAAGTTTACTTTCTACTTTGTAGAATCGGTGAATAAATAAGAATTATTCGACAAGAAATGTTTTGTATATCAGTGAAAAAAGAAACCAACGTTTTTTTACTATTTTGATACTTTTTTTGATTGATGATTGTTGTGCATCTTCTAAAACTAATAAGATTGGAAATTTTTGTAACATGTTAGGAATATTATTTATTTGTGTGTGTGGTGTGTGTGTGAGAGAGAGAGAGAAGGGGATAAAAGAATAAAAACAAAATTCTCCCCTAAAGACACCATACTCACCAATTACATGGAATTTATTTTTACATGGAATTCATAGCAAATTATGAAAATTTATTTGTAAATTATATGCCAGCTTAATTCTGGAAAATAAACCATATAATTTTCTATGGTACTATATTTATTCGTTAAGAGTAAAATTGCTTCATACTGTTAGTCCTTTTTTTAATACAACAGATTGAAACATAAAACTTAATTTTTCACTAATGTATATCTACCCTTTCTCCTGTTTCGTTCTCCTCAGCATTTATATAGTGCAGTGGCCTTCAAACTGTGTTCCACGGAACCCTGGGGCTCTCAAGGTTACCCGTCACAATAAACAATCGAAAAGGAGATTATAAATGTATATGTAAAATGGATTGAAGTTTGTATAACTACAAGTATCTTTTATAAAAAGCTCATTTCATCATTAAAATTTAAAATTCTATTTGTACTCTGTTTGTTCTATTTGTAAATCTGTCGAGAGCTTAAATGCTCTCCCGTTGGTGTGATGTGGTAGTTAGGAGAGGGGATACTAGCTCAGGTGTCGTCCTCGTCACTTGACCATGGTTCAAAATTACGAAGTCCGTCGTCAAAAGCCCTCAGTGCGACGTTAATGTTCACTCACTCATTTTACGAAACAAAAAAAGGTGAATTAATAAGAAATGAACAATTATTTTATTTTTTACCAGTATTAAAAACTTTTAAAAATAAACGAAATCTATATCTTTTCTATTCGATAATATCTTGTTCAATTTTTCTATCCGATGAATTTTTCCGTCTTCGATTCTTTTCCGTCTTGCAACCAATTTTTAGTAGCATTAACATCGGAATAAAAAGGTGCGTCTTAGATTCGAATAAATATTGCAATATCGCGATTTTAAAGTCGCTGTATCTTTAAATTTGCTGTTTTTTCTATTCAAAATTACTGTCTGCAGTGCCTGTTTAGGCTCATTTCGATACCTGGGAGCAGAAGATCCACATGTACTCTTGACTCTGGAGAAGTGAAACTTATAATTAAAAAAACCTGTTTAAGTCCAGCCTATCCGGGCCCTTCCCGGCCCAGGGCGCCCGCCCCAAGTGCCCAATGGATAAACCGACACTGACTGGTATTTTCTATCATTGAACATTTTCAATTCCCTGGTCAAGTTTGACTAAATTTTTAATATAATAGATGCTGCGGTTTCTTTGCGCAATACCTTTTACACATATCAAAGTCAGAATTAAAGTTAATTCGGAATATATCCATTTTAGTAAAATATGTAATAAAATTTTTAAGTAGTAAAATTTTTATAAAATTTTTTTAGCACTATAGTTAAAATATTGATTCGGTCTAGTTTATTTTTAAATTAGAAAATAAAGTATTCACAAAATGATAATCCAGTGAATAAACTTTTACAAACACTTATTTTAAAAAAAATAATTTTCTAAGTATGTAAACGGTGTTTTCATTAGTTCAGGACAAACATTGGTGCGAAGTCTCTAGGAAAGAAAAGAAAGGTACAAAAAAAAAGGGGGAGGGAGGTAGAAACTTTTATTGCTCTGTAATAAAACAGCAAAGAGCAGATGAAACTGCAGAGTGTGAGGGGGGAAGGGGGTACCCGCTTTTGGTGATACTTGAAAAGTCTTCTGATGGGGTTTTGCGTAGAACAGGGGTGGCCAACCCAAATGACCTTGCAGGTCACTTCGGAAAAACATTACAATTCAGCGGGCCACATATAAAAATATATATCTCTATGATAGATTTGGATTTATTACAAGCATTTATTGGAGTAAAAATTTAAAACAGAACGAATTATTATTGTTTTCATTATTTTTATATGTATACAAACATAGATAATATAATATGAAATGCAATGAATCAAAAATAT